>LPNX011083708.1:331386-342473 GCA_001517045.1 Pseudotsuga menziesii
CCATTATCAGATCTGAGGACCTTGGGTTTCCTTCCACACTGGTTTTCAACCAAAGCCTTAAAGACTTTGAATAGGCCAAAAACTTCAGACTTGTGTTTCATGAAGTGAACCCAACAATACCTGGAAAAATCATCAATAAAGGTCAATGCATATTTGGCCTGACTCATGGACATATGAGGGAATGGGCCAACAACATCACTGTGAATCAGCTCGAGGGGTGCAGAGGTTCTCTCATGACTAGCTTTCTTAAATTTGTGCTCTGGGTGTTTTCCTAGGATACAGCCTTGGCAAACTCCTTTGGAAAATTTTATCTTGGGCAGCCCTATGACCATTTCTTTCTCACTAAGATCAGACAGATACTTGTAATTTAGATGGCCAAATCTTTCATTCCATAGCTTGCTAGCTTCATTAGCATGGATAAGAAGAGCAGAGGGGTTTGATTAAGGTAGGAAGTGTGAAAACATGTATACCTTTTGAGCATGATTCGCTACTCCTTTTGCAATGACTCTACCACTTGAGATTTCTGTGATCTCAACTTCATTGGGGGAGAATATGACTTTCTTAGAAGACCCAGTGTGGGTCATCTGGTACATTGATAGGAGGTTGGAGGCGAGACCAGGGACATACAGCACATTGCTGAAATTACCATGATCAAGATCTATCCTTCCTTTTCCTTTACTTTCAGTGAGAGAGTCATCTCCCAGTACAATAGATGGTCCTTTCAACATATCCAGTGAGGAGAAGGCCTCCTTAGTCGAAACCATGTGTCTTGAAGCTCCAGAATCTATGATAAAACTGGGTGAACTTGATGTGCCAGCAACTAGAGCATGAACTCTCTCTCTGTCATCGGAACTTGATCCTCCCTCTCTCTTCTTTGAGCTTTTTGGAAGGGAGATGCCATTCTTCTCTAGGAGATTGGTCAACATATCAATCTGCTTTTTCATACAAGAGCTTTCAGTGTGATTTCCCTTCGAACAGAATGAGCACTTGTTCATTTCACCTTTGTTTTTCTTCTTCTGGGTATTTTTCTTGGGACCTTGTTGATCCTCTGGAGACCACTTCTTGTCTCTTCTTTGATCAGGTGGATTTTTAGCTTTCTTTTTTTATTTTTGAATCCACCCTCAAATCTCCAGCAATCAAAGCTTGATCTTTGGAAGGTTTGATGGTGCCCATCATCACCAGCTTGTCTTGTTCTTGTGTGAGAGATTCCATGAAATATGCAAGGCTAGGCATCTTCCATGTTTGAGCTGTGAGTTTTGTGGTAGAGAAGGTCGAAACAAAGACTGAGTAGTTAGGTCCTAGCTTCGAGAGGATGGCCAATACAAGCTGATCATATTTCTTTTCGATACCACACTGCTTCAGCTGCAAAACTAGTGCTTTGAACTTGGAGAAATATAGCTGCAGGGATTCAAAGCTACTGGGACTCAGAGAAATCATCTCATTTTCGATCGGATGTCCCCTCATCTCATCTGTCTTTCCAAAAATATCAAAAAGCTTCTCCCATACTTGTTCCGGTGAAGTTAATCCATCGAGATGGAAAAGGAGGTCTCGGGAAATACTGAGACATAGGAGGCCATAGGCCTCATCTCTCCGATTGTGCCATTTGATCTTCTCTGTAGCAGCATTGGGCTCTGCTTCTGTAGCCATAGTCACCCTATAGATGCCTTTCGCTCTCAAAAATATCTCCATCTCTGCTTTCCATTCAAAATAGTTGAAGGGAGTCAAGATAGTTTTCTGTGAATCCATAGCTTTAGAAAATCTGTCCCGGCTGTCAGTAAAAGGCTCCCAGTCTTGATGTCGAACCTGCAAAACAATTTTTGAAGGAGAGTAACAACCTTCAATGGCTCTAATACCATGTAGAAATTCAGGCTAACAGTAGATTAATTTTACCCACAACAATTATCAATTGATCATGCAAAATTGCTAACAATGGAGACTGAATATGGAGCTGTAACACAAAATTATATTAACTGAGTGTACAATAGCCAAACCTGTAATAACATAGGTTTCTGAATATATATAATACATCAATATTTTGAATGCATAAGGAGGCATCCAAAACTAGCATAAAGCAGGCTTACTCAAAATAGGCAAATCCCCCATAGGTGTAAAAAGCTGATCCCAAATCTGTCATGGAGCTCACGAATTGGCAAGGGTGCATGGGAAAGATAAAGAGTAGTGGAATGGCAGCTAATACATTCTTTTTGATGGATAAAAGAGTGGAGGATGAAGAGGACAAAAAACTAGTTCACCTCACCTAGTCTTGCTTTCCTATGTGCCTTAAAACACTGAAAAAGAAGGCAATAAAGCAGAAAAAGTAGAAGGGGGCCTAGGAGGCCAGGAATAAAGCAAATTTTATTCCTAAGGCTTTCCCAAGCACTACATGAGTCAAATATGGCAAGTTTGACCTCTATGGATAGGCAATTAACAACTTGCACAAGGTGGGACACATGAACTAGGCAAATAAGACAAAAATAAATGAATTAATGTCTAAGTGTGTAAACTATGGGTTGATTATTCTAACAATAATACTACCTATTAGGCATCCATAAGACACACCTAAACGATTCTATTCTAGCCTAACCCTTTCTAAAACCCTTTCCCTAGGCTCCTACCTTCCCCTCTCTATAAAGCAAGGCTTATTCCTTTCATTTCCACACTACTTAGACCCCCATGGATCTCCCTATATATCTGACTGTAATATCCATTTTGGAAATCCCTATAACACCACTAACTCATCCTAAGATACCCTAACTTTTCCCTTAGCCGTAGCCCTAACCTCCTAGCATGCTAAGACCCTAACACAAGGCTAACTTCATCACTATTTTGTCCTTTAAATTCCTCTCGTCTTGCCTAATTCTTGACTGTAATATCCTATTTAGGGAAGTCCTAATAGCCTTCTTACCCATCTATCCTAGCCTCAGGTCACTTCCTTTCCTTCCTATCTTACCCACTCACTAAAACCTCACCTCAAAGTTGTCCAAACCCCAATTTTAAAGTAGCACAAAGACACCCTAAAGGGACTGTATCTAAACAATCATTCCCAGCCATACTTAAACAAATTTCACAGTGGTAGATAAACATCCATAACTTGGAAAAATACAAGAAAAGGCCTTGAATTGCTTGCAAGTCATTGTGTCATCAAAAGCCAAGTGAATATATGTGTTATCATTCCTACTTGACTAGAAATATAGGACTGGCATAATGCTAAATGCTTGGATGGAAATACTTTTATTTTGATAGTACCTTTCACTAATTCAAAGTGCCATTTCAACTCATGTTTATCATTAGTACTTGCATTTGGGATTGTACACTCACTTTGGCAAGCTGGAAATTAGTGTTTTGGACTGTCATAATCATTTTGAATTGGCTGGAAATCATTCTTAGTTTGGCAGTCCTATCTTCATGAAAAGTGGATTGATTAGGGTCTATGTCAATATATGTCGGTTTCAAAATAGGTCGACTTTGTACGATATGGTGATAACATCCCATCAACACGACTAACATGCTTCAACCACATGCATAATTGAAAGGAAAATTACATCCAATGTAGTTCATGAAACACAAGCTATGTTGTACTGTAGGTATATATCTTCTAGGTATATGGTTCTAATAGTTTCTAGTTAAGTGCAACTAACAAATATAATGATATAAATCTAATGAGTTCATAAACCCTACATTGTAGTTCTATATCTAAATATGTGAACCCTAGCTTTTAAGTTTGTGGTTTCTAATTCAAGAAACCATAGATTTCTTGACATTTGTTTATATATATTAGGTATATGGTCTTGGTATTTGCAATCCTTATTTTTTAGGTTTCTGGTTTGTAGTTCATGAAAGGGCCTGGTTTTTTTTTCTATTTATGCATGTAGCTTAGGTAGGTGGTTTAAGTATTTCTACATAAGTGAGACTAATGGAGAACACAATCTCTATGTATGTGAATTTATACTTTATAAAACCCTAGTTTGTAGTTATATGTGCAAATTTATAAATCCTAGTTTTTAGGTTTATGGTTTGTAATTCGTGAAACCCTATTTTTTTTTCGAGTTTCTCTTGTAGCTTAGGTATATGGTCTAAGTGGTTCTACATAAGAAAAACTAAAATAACACAAAATAAAAATGCATGTGTGAGGATGGTGGAAAGGGAAACTAAGAACAAGACTGCAATATCACCAAATACATTAGCTATTTTCTTTGTATCTTCTATAGCAATGGAACCCTAATTCTACCTCATTTTCCTTCACAACAAGAGATACCCTAATTCATCAATTGACGTGGTTTGCAATTTATTTCATCATCGTGTCATCATTAGTTGGCGTGGTTTGCAATTTCTTTCATCATCATTTTTCGAATGACCACCATTAATAGGCATCCTATCTACATGGCTGGAGGGTTACGGGTGCTACGTGCCAATGCCAAAAAGGGTATTTTTTAGGGATTCTAATATTATACTTAAGTATAATATTCTAGGTAATTGTTTTGGATTCAAAAGAACATGTTTATAGATAGGTAGGTGAATAGTAAATATGAAACATACAATTAGCACTAAAATGTGTAAATTTTGGCAAATATTATGATAAAAAAAACATGTTTTATGTAAATATAGGCAATATTAGAGACTAAAATTACCAAATAGCGAATTTATTTTTTGAAAAAAAACCCAAAAATAACCAATTGGAAAAATTTCACCACTAAAATTTACCCTAGTCCCAGACGGAGGGAACGATTCGCCAGGTGGAGTTTGATCGGCAAAAGCACCCGCATCCGGGGAATGATGTCATCATATTAATTCATGCATAGTAAGTCATTACATGATTAAAATGAACTTAATACATCAATAATATATACTAACCAAGAAATGATTGTGAATAAAGATAAATACTAACCCTTACTCTATTTCTTCACTATTATTTGACATTAAAAGAACTTCTATAAAACTCCTATTTATTAACTAAATTAAAATAACTTCCTACAACATAAAATAATCATTCCATAATTAGTCATAACAAAGATTAATAATAAATAGTTACAAAGTGTTGACGGGCAAATATGACTTGCTCGCAACAAGCGGAGACAACCCAGACTAGGATCCTTAAAGCAGGTTCCAAGCTGTTTGGGATGGTTGTTCCCGACGGGTTGTATGGCTCCGTTAGCCAAAGAATTAATCTAAAAGAAACCTAAAAGGTAGAAATAAATCAAATGTACAGGAAAACTAATTACTAATCTAAAATAAAGAAAATATTATAAAAATCAAATCTATATATATATATATATATATGTGTGTGTGTGTGTGTGTGTGTGTGTGTGTGTGTGTGTGTGTGTGTGTAATAACATTTACAAAATTGAAACAATAGGAAACTAAATTGCTATTTTTTGTGAATTATCTTTTTAATTTTCCGATACAAGGATAAGCTCAAAATGGAGTAAATATAATTGAATTAAAGTATAATAGAAAAATCCACTAATACTTTAATCAATCGAAGAAAATAAAACTAAATAAACTATTTAAAGTATATCTAACCTAAAAGATTTCTTGATCAAAAAAAACTTTTACTTCTTTCTCATGTATTTTAATTAAATAGAAATAAAGAACCTAACACATGAAATAATTCAACAGTACATTCTTTTTATAACTACTAGGTTATTGAAAACATTCAAAGAAGAAAAAGTAAATGAAACATTTCCACAAAAAGTAAAAACATTTCCAGAAAAGTAAATAAAACATTTCCAGCATTCTTGATTAACTAACATTAACATAAAGAAGTAAAGTAATTCCTTTCTTATGTAAAAGATAATACAATTTTTAATTATAAACCATTATAGTTAAAAATTAATCATCAAAATAACGTTGGAAACAATAAAAATTGAAAGAAGAATTTGCATTTAAATACAAATAACATAAAATTGAAATAATTCAATGCTTCAGTTCCACAAAAATTCTCCAGAAATGGGAAAGTGTATGAATTACAGAAAACTTCTAACACTCTAAATTTTGGAACTTGGATCTCTCTGAAAATCAGCTGCTGCACATACTCAATCCACCAGCCTCCTTCTTCAAAATCATTTGCTGAAAGAAAACATAAGCATGAAGAAAAACATTCCTCCATCCATCAGTCTCAGTGCAATGCGTCTCCTGAACCTCTTGGCAGCAGTATTTATAGAACATTAAAAGAAATTTCAAGATCTGTTCAGCGCAGCCTCTGTGGTAGCAACGTTTTCAAATCTTTCAAAAGGAAAATATTTTATGCTTGGGAAGCCCACAGTCTGCTCTCGGACATGTGAAAGAGAAATATTCCCCCACCGGTAGCAGCATTCCTATTCTAGAAAAAGAAATCTCTCCTCTCAGAGTGCCCCCCCCCCCCATCAGCGCAGTGCCTCCTTTGGTTCTTATAAACCTCCAAATTCCCAGTAGGAACCGAAGAACACAAGTTCCTTCTCTTCTGCGTAGATCCCCAGATGCGCGATTTCCACCAGTTGGAAGATCCAACTACACTCGTCTTCCTCGTTTGGGTTAATGTGCTCCACTTAAGGTAAAATCAGCAAGAAGAAAACCACCTGCAATAAATAAATAAAACCTCTTCTTACTTTCAATCAATGTAAATATTAGAGACATAGAGAAAGATATTCTTAAATTTACCCAGAAAGAAAAGAATAAATTAAAAAGATAAACAATAGATCTCCCCCTTTGTTATGGCGTTTTCATGGTAAATCTCTAATCTTTTGCGCCAAAATTATTAGGAGTGAATGTGTCCCATAAAACATCAAAGTTTATTCCAGCACTGACTCGTAATCTAAAACCGTTACGCTTATCCTGGAAGCAATCATGGCTTCTCGCAATCTGGATCAACTACCCTGGTGATTTGGCTTCGCATCGAATGCTTTAGTAACGTGGCTTGTAGTAGAAACCTGAAAATTAAATTTCAAACAAAATATTCCTTGGTCTATGCTTTCCATTTGATAACATCTAATGAGAGTATTATTCTTCCTCCTCGAATCTCTGTAAAATATTTCAGTTTCTATTTTTCTATTTCAGTGATCTTTATTTTTATATGATTGACCTCTTGACGTTCTATGCATTTTTCTAGGAATAAGGCTTAGTACTACCATTCTCTGGAGCAAGCAAGGCAATACAAGATCGCAGCTATCTTTCTTCCAAACATTTCGAGGATGAATTCACGTATCTATTCCTTCTGCTATTCGCATGGGAATTAAATATTTAAGGTTATCTCCTTAAATCCTGTGGAATGTAAAACGGTCCTCTCAGAATTTCCTTACCCTCAATCTTCTTTTTAGAATGCTGGCAAATTATGAAAATAGGTATCCTCTTTTATTGAAATTGTTGAGCTGGCTTCTCGTGCTACCTATTCATAGAGGAAAATATTGCAGGATAATCATTACATAATCATTTCAGTCTCAACGGTCGCCTTTAAACCTAAACAACCAAAATGCATAATTTTTATTTATAAAAAATCATTATTATATTATTATAATTGTGAGGTTGTCGTGAAGGTAAAACAAACTCCAGAGCTAGAATTTTCATATTGTAAAAATGTATACACTTTGGCTCCATATATGTCATGTATACATATCCCTTGAACAAGTTAATTTTTGGAAACAGAAATAATTAATGAAAACAAAAATTACTTTGAATTATAAGGAATAGTTTCACATAAGTAATTTAAAATAGCTTATAAAATGTGACCATCATGAATATATAAAAAGAAATAATTTGGAGAAGGCATTCATATACAAAGGACCAAATGAATTTAAAAGAATACCATGAAAACTTTAATGAGAAGAACTAGTAAGAGGTTGCAAGCTCAAGTGAAAACACAGATTTGCACTTTAGAACTGCTTCACCAAATGTAAAAAAGGAAAAGTACGCTCATTTCTAAACCTTCACGTGTGTATTTTAAGATGTATATCGAATTGAGTATTTAGATAATTAATCTGAATGATCATGTGACCAATAAAGTAATAAAGGCTTGGAATTGAGAAAAGTTGTGAACATATTAGCTTGGAATCCAGAGGCATCCCACACTCGTGGAATTCTATTATAGAAAATCTACAGCCGAAAACTACTGAAATGAAATCGGTAGCTACAGATTTCAAAGATTTTCTCTAGTGGGTTCCCTTTCCCTTGCAGTTTGGAAAGGGATCTTTTGGGAGGCCAACAAATGGCGACTTTACGGGGTGAAGTAGTTATCTCTACAAAAACATGAAATCTTACTTAAGTATGTAGCAAGACAAGAAAATTTTTCTTTAACTCAGATTAGCATTTTCCTAAAGATAAAAGAACTGTGCCTTTTGATAAAACTAGATTTCAAACTAATACCAGATTCAATTCTTTTATCATTATCCAGAGATTACCTTCAAAGATGATACGAATTTTAAGTTTTTTTAGAAAACATAAGACTCCAAAAGAAATTAGCCCTGGGAAATAAAACACAATTTTGATATTTGACCAGTTTTTTTTTTAAGATATGATCCCAATACTACAGTCATGACCCTCCCCAGAAGCGTCCATAGCTTTGAAAGGGTTGAATTTTAACCATACATCCTACCGTTCTAGTCCCAAGATAAGATAAAATACGAATATTTAGAACTTCTCAATTTATTAATGGGTAAGCTGTATTGGAACCTCTTCACGAGTATGGGATGGTTTTGGATTCTTATAGATTTTTGTATATATAACAATTTATGATTTGGAATTTAAGTTTGCCACAGACGGAGCCCTCCTGCCTGCAGGCGTCCATAGCCTCGAAAGGGTATGTCTTTTAACCCATTCTACCCAACGTCTTATATCGCAAGATAATAAGTTTAAAGAAGGTTTCATACCCTGCATTTAAATGCTCATCTACAGGAGATTTGCATATTTATAATGGGGGAACGTAATAGGAAACTCTTTACGAGTAAGATAGCGTAAAGGATCTATAGATAACTGATTTTATTATTAAATTGCAACTGCTTTCCCAGAACTGATTTCTAAATAAGTCAAAGAATTCCTAGTTATAGTAAATTCAACATTCATTAAATCCAATAATTTGAGGATAATGATAAAAGAAACGAAGTAAAGTAAAAGTTTTGGTCTAGTAATTTTTGTTTAAAACAGTTCAATTTCTTTTTCTTTATTTCTGAGATAAGAACAGATTTCTAAAAGTCTAGCTTTCTTCATGTTTTATATAATCAGATTCCAAGTTTATTGACAGAAAATACTCTCAGATCTGAATCATTTTTCCTGGTTTTGAAAAATCAAAAGGAAAACAAAAAAGCAAAATAATATATACATGAGTTTTATTTCAACAAATTACTGAAAAGAAGAATTTCAAAGCCTACGAGAAAACTCTTAGTAAAGAAAATGAAATTTTAAATCAAATTATATACATAACACATGAGTTAATCAAGATCTCATCAAATGGAAAAAAAAAATTAACAACATGTGACTACTTATCAGCAAAGAAAATGAGAGATTTAAATAGATTAACATGTTTTAAAGTTTTTTATCCCTATTTTTTTTTAAATCTTTCAATTAAGTCAAAGTTGTTTTTTAATAATTGATGGGATGTTAATCTAACGTGTTTTATTCAGAAATAAAAGTAACAAAATAAATCCTAATGAGTATGTAGATATAAAAGGATGCAAATTGCTTTATTTTAATGAGAATATTTAAAAGCGAGAGAAAGTAAAAAAATTGCTTACCTGGTAATGACATCATCATCTCATTCTTAAAATTATGTTGTCGCAACTCCATATATCTGCATTTATTCAAAAATAAACAAACATAAATAATTCTAAATTACAAACCTAATCTAAACTAATAAAATAAAATATATACAAACTAAGTAAATGAAAATTTCCAATGAAGCCATTCTCGTAGCTTGAAACCTGCCAAAGAAAACAAGTCATGTATGAGTATTGGAAATTGGAATAATTCAAAACGAAGAAAAGAAATTAAATCAAATTTTGTATGTACAAAGCATAAAAGATGACATGGAAACCTTTTAATAAATGATTCCTCCCACCATGTATAAATCGAATCATAAAAATCAAGTCGGAAGAAAATAGATTTCTCATGAGAATCATGACTAAGAAGAATCTTATCAGAAGTATGATCCAAAATTCATGAAAAAGGATCAGTAAAAAATGTATCTTTTAACACAATATCATCATGACATTTGGGTATTATTTGGAAATCAAATAATTCATTGTGTCTTTTAATATGAAGATTGAAATTGATATCATTGGCTTCCGATATGATTATTATGTTGCAATGAAGAAAATCAATATTCAATATATCATGAATAAATTGTGCATCCCTTTCAATATTACAAATTGAATCATAATCGTTACTGACAAAAGATAAAATAGATAAATATGCATCAATCTGATGAGTAACGATAGTAGAAAAATTATGATCTTCTTCATGACAAATTTGAAATAAATCAGAATGGATATCAATGTGTCCTTCATCCTCCAAAAATGTATTCCTTTGTATCCTATCAAAACCTGACCATAATGAAGTATTCCTTGAAAAATCATTAACATGTAAATATAGTCTATGATCAGCAAAAACATCAGGATACAAAGAGTAGTAAAATTCAGAGTATAAAAAGGTAAATGCTTCTCTGTTGATATGATTTGTTTCATTGATTGCTTTAACAGAAGTATCATTAGTAAAATTCTGATCTAATGAATTTTGTGAAGAAATGAAAGGAACTAACTCATCATGAGAAAAAGATAATGAAATTATATTATCACTAGCATATTCAGTTGAATAATCAAGAATTTGTGGTTTATCTTCCATTGTATTGTGAACAACAAGAGTTTTAAAATTATCACTTAATGTAAAAGTTGAGTAATCATCTTTATTCTCTTGTTCTTGAAATTGCACATCATAAGATTCTGTGATTTGTCCATTTTCTACAATTTCATTTTCAGCAGTGGAATTAGAAAGAATAGATTCTAAATCAACTTCAAGTGATGAACTAACATGCATACTATCTATTGCAGATTTTTCATTCTTTTCCAAATCATGAAAATCAGAGAGAGAGGTAAGATAGAGAAACCAATCCATTTTGTCCTTTTCGG
>LPNX011083708.1:342941-396618 GCA_001517045.1 Pseudotsuga menziesii
CTCATGTACTTTAATTAAATAGAAATAAAGAACGTAACACATGAAATAATTCAATAGTACATTATTTTTATAACTATTCCGTTATTTCAAACATTCAAAGAAGAAAAAGTAAATGAAACATTTCCACAAAAAGTAAAAACATTTCCAGGAAAAGTAAATAAAACATTTCCAGCATTCTTGATTAACTAACATTAACATAAAGAAGTAAAGTAATTCCTTTCTTATGTAAAAGATAATACAATTTTTAATTATAAATCATTATAGTTAAAAATTAATAATCAAAATAATGCTGGAAACAATAAAAATTGAAAGAAGAATTTGCATTTAAATACAAATAACAGAAACTTGAAATAATTCAATGCTTCAGTTCCACAAAAATTCTCCAGAAATGGGAAAGTGTATGAATTACAGAAAACTTCTAACACTTTAAATTATGGAACCTAGATCTCTCTAAAAATTAGCTGCTGCACATACTCAATCCACCAGCCTCCTTCTTCAAAATCATTTGTTGAAAGAAAACATAAGCATGAAGAAAAACATTCCTCCATCCATCAGTCTCGGTTCAGTGCATCTCCCGGACCTCTTGGCAGCAGTGTTTACAGAACATTAAAAGAAATTTCAAGTTCTGTTCAGTACAGCCTCTGTGGTAGCAGCGTTTTCAAATATTTCAAAAGAAAAATCTTTTATGCTTGGGCATCCCACAGTCTGCTCTTGGACATGTGAAAGAGAAATCTTCCCCCACCAGTAGCAGCATTCCTATTCTAGAAATAGAAATCTCTCCTCTCAGAGTGCCCCCCCCATCAGCGCAATGCCTCCTTTGCTTCTTATAAACCTCCAAATTCCCAGTAGGAACCAAAGAACACAAGTTCCTTTTCTTCTGCATAGATCCCCAGACACGCGATTCCTACCAGCTGGAAGATCCAACTACACCCGTCTTCCTCGTTTGGGTTAATGTGCTCCACTTAAGGTAAAATCAGCAAGAAGAAAACCGCCTACAATAAACAAATAAAACCTCTTCTTACTTTCAATCATGTAAATATTAGAGACATAAAGAAAGATATTCTTAAATTTACCCAGAAAGAAAAGAATAAGTTAAAAAGATAAACAATAGATCTCCCCCTTTGTTATGGCGTTTTCATGGTAAATCTCTAATCTTTTGTGCCAAAATTATTAGGAGTGAATGTGTCCCATAAAACATCAAAGTTTATTCCAGCACTGACTCGTAATCTAAAACCATTACGCTTATCCTGGCAGCAATCATGGCTTCTCGCGATCTGGATCAACTACCCTGGTAATTTGGCTTCGCATCGAATGCTTTAGTAACGTGGCTTGTAGTAGAAACCTAGAAATTAAATTTCAAACAAAATATTCCTTGATCTATGCTTTCCATTTGATAACATCTAATGAGAGTATTATTCTTCCTCCTCGAATCTCTGTAAAATATTCCAGTTTCTATTTTTCTGTTTCAATGATCTTTATTTTTATATGATTGACCTCTTGACGTTCTATGCATTTTTCTAGGAATAAGGCTTAGTACTACCATTCTCTGGAGCAAGCAAGGCAATACAAGATCGCAACTATATTTCTTCCAAACATTTCAAGGATGAATTCACGTATCTATTCCTTCTACTATTCGCATGGGAATTAAATATTTAAGGTTATCTCCTTAAATCCTGTGGAATGTAAAACGGTCCTCTCGAAATTTCCTTACCCTCAATCTTCTTTTTAGAATGCTGGCAAATTATGAAAATAGGTATCCTCTTTTATTGAAATCGTTGAGCTGGATTCTTGTGCTACCTATTCATAGAGGAAAATATTGCAGGATAATCATTACATAATCATTTCAGTCTCAACGGTCGCCTTTAAACCTAAACAACCAAAATACATAATTTTTATTTATAAAAAATCATTATTATATTATTATAATTGTGAGGTTATCGTGAAAGTAAAACAAACTCCAGAGCTAGAATTTTCATATTTTAAAAATGTATACACTTTGGCTCCATATATGTCATGAATACGTATCCCTTGAACAAGTTAATTTTTGGAAACAGAAATAATTAATGAAAACAAAAATTACTTTGAATTATAAGGAATAGTTTCACATAAGTAATTTAAAACAGCTTATAAAATGTGACCATCATGAATATATAAAAAGAAATAATTTGGAGAAGGAATTCATATACAAAGGACCAAATGAATTTAAAAGAATACCATGAAAACTTTAATGAGAAGAACTAGTAAGAGGTTGCAAGCTCAAGTGAAAATGCAGATTTGCACTTTAGAACTGCTTCACCAAATGTAAAAAAGGAAAAGTACGCTCATTTCTAAACCTTCACGTGTATCTTTAAGATGTATATCGAATTGAGTATTTAGATAATTAATCTGAATGATAATGTGACCAATAAAGTAATAAAGGTTTGGAATTGAGAAAAGTTGTGAACATATTAGCTTGGAATCCAGAGGCATCCCACACTCGTGAAATTCTATTATAGAAAATCTGCAGCCGAAAACTACTGAAATGAAATCGATAGCTACAGATTTCAAAGATTTTCTCTAGTGGGTTCCCTTTCCCTTGCAGTTTGGAAAAGGATCTGTTGGGAGGCCAACACAAACATATTAGGAATGATTGAAATCCATGAACATAATTTAAAATATATATATATATATAGAACATGAAAATCATTAACATATCTAAATACTGTTTAATAGCATATTAGTTACATAATATATTTAAACTTATGTCTATCTAAAAGTAAAAATAGATATAGGAAAAACTTGTTACTCTCAATGCATCTAACTTAATAAGGAACTTGCACATTTGTCCCGGCCTTATATTTTTGCAAAGGTTTGCAACTTTTGTTGAGAAAATCACCTTTGATCCAAACCAAGCAAACTAGGAGGATAATAACTTAGGAAAATATTCTCTATCTTTCTCAGTACTGGAAAGTTGTGACTTTACAAGATTTGTGTAAATCTCGTAATATCATTCCTCCAACAAAATCGCTCTTGGATGAACCAAATACTATTCATGGTTACTGAGCACTCTAGGGAAGACACATCAACCCTCTAATGAACTAGGAACCATTACCCATGTTATTTTATCTCTCTAAAACTTTCATTTAAAAACATGGCTCTTCTTTATATTCAATATGATCTTTCTTATATAGGAAAAAAGTGTTTTTAATTCATCTCATTGTCTTATTTTATTATGTTTTCTTTTCAAGATGTATTTAGGTCTTAGTTTCTCTCCATTTTTTTATATCTAGTTCTCCTAACATGGTTCTCATTCTTTATTATCTCATTACATGCATTAATTAAGAATCCATTCCCCCTTCTACTATGCTTGGTATGCGTTTTAGTTGGATGTTCCACAACAATTTAGAAACATTAAGCAGATAAAGAAATATAAATGATCATATAATTTATTACCTTTTATGCTCTAGAGTTTCATAACTCAACATCAAATCAAAATTATTTAAGTTTAAGTATCTTTGATGCTCCATAGTTTTCCAACTCAAAATCAAATAAAAGCATTTAAATCTAAGTATATTTGATTCTCGAGGTTTCCAAACTCAACATCAAATCAAGAGTATTCAAGTCTAACTATATTTTTTGCTCCAAAGTTTCGCATCCCAACATCAAATCAAAAGTATTTAATTCCTTTAGGACTTTATTAACAAGGGCACAAACTTGTGATATATCATCCCACCCCCCTTAAAAACAAGATTTTCATGGTGTTAGAACCTTTTAACTATAACCCTTAAGCATAAAGGCGTATGCATCTCTCATGGGATCTTACCTTTCCCATGTCTCCTCTTTAGTACCAAAGTGTTTCCATTGCACATTCATTTGGACAATAGCATGCTTCTAGAGATGCACTTCTCTCTTGTCCATAATCGAAAGGGGTTATGGCATGAATTCCCCTTCTAGTTATACGTGTAACAAATCCCAATGGATTCATGCTTAGGATCATAAACATACTTCTTAAGAAAAAAATACATGAAAAACATTATGAAATTTAACATTAGCGGGAAAAGAAAGTTCATAGGACGTCTGGCCTATATTAGCATATATTTAATGGACAACAGTATCTCAAAGCCATTTTTCTTATGTTTCACAAGTTCAAAGATATTATTTTTTCTTTAAAATTTAGATACATGTACTCTCCAATCTAATACTCTTTTATTCGTATTCTTTTGTGAACAAAATTTTTCTATCAATCGTGTGCTTCTTTCAAGTGTTGTTTTACCTTGTTTACTAGTTGTTCTAGATATTTTAATAGATCTAGTCCTGACATCAATTTGTCCATTCGAATATCCCAATTCTCAAGATTTTTACATTTCTTGCCTTATAAGAATTCAAACAGAGTCATTTTGATATTTGTATGATACCCATTATTATATGAAAAATTTGCTAAGTATGTGTAGTCTTCCAAATGGGGTGGATTATGCATGACATACATCTTGAGCATGTCTTCTAAAATATGATTACTACTCTCTTTTTTCCCATATGTTTGTGGATGGTAAGCAATGTTGAAATTCAGTTGAATGTTTAGCCTAGGAAAAAAGGCTTTTAAAAAGTTCCCTATGAACTTTGTATCCTCGTCAAAGATTATTGTTTTTGGTATACTATGTAATTTGAAAATCTTCTTCAAGAAAATGTTTTCAATATGTATTTATTTATAAGTTGATTTCATTGTGATAAAGTGTGTAGCCTTAGAAAGTTTCAAAACTACTTTCATAATAGAGTCATTATGATCTTTTATTTTAGTAATCCAATGATAATTTCCATATTTATGAATTCCCACTTCCATTGATGAATGGGCAATGGATAAAGAGTAATCCAGTTGGGTTCTAGTGCTCAGTCTTACAATTTTGACACTATTGACACTTTGTTATGTAAATAGATATATTTTCGTTTAACTTAGGGAAACAAAAGTGTTTCGTAATAGAAAAAATTATCTTTTGTTATCCAAGATGTCTTGACTAGTGTTGTTTATGAAATTCATTGAAAATATCAGACCTGATATTTGTCATTTCAAGTACATACAACCTATTTTTATACCATAACCGACCTATTTCATCAAGTTTGTACTCTTTTTACAAACAATAGCGAGTTTTTGTATAGCCCAATATGGGGCAAATGTGTTCCTAACCTTCTTAACTTTCCTAATATAATCTAAAAAATAAATAAAAAATATTAAAAAAATCATGGCGACCTAAACTAAAAACAAAAAATTCATGTCCTAAACTAAATAGTCTTATTTTCGATACATTTATATTATATAATATCCACACAATGAAAATATATTCAATCAACAAAATAATTTCAATATGTGGACAATATTCATGCAATTATCTATGGAAAACAAGGAATCAAAATTCTGCAGGTGTCATTTTTTTGGAACATGTAAAAAATTAAGATAAAGAAATTTATTATTCCAACTAATTTTCTTGAGTTTTTCTGATTATTTTTTAATAAAATTTTCCATTTTTAGATGTTCTCATAGTTCTATCATGTAAATTTGAATTACTTTGATTGGGTGTTAATTCATATATCAAATGTATTCGTAACCTTAAAGCATCATCCACTTTTTTCCGCATTCCCTTGAGGTGATTGAATTCAAAATTGCACTCATTTAGCAAAGTTCACCACATAGCTTTCCTAGCATTTAAAGTATGGTTCTCAAAGATGTACTTCAAGACCATATTGTTTGAAGAACAAAGATTTTCCCATTAAATAGTGCATCCACATTTTTAATGTGTGGATGATGGAATCCAACTCTAAAACATATGTTGCATAGTTTCTCTCATGTTCTTTGAGTTTTCGAGATTCATAAGAAATAACACAGCCATCCTAAATAAGTACTCCACCTATTCCATCTTTATAAGCATTACTACGGAAAAAAAAATTCCTCATCCATATCAACTATCTTTAGGATTGGAGAAATTCTTAGTAAGTGTTTAAGTTGACAAAATATTTCCTCACACTTTTCTGGCCAAACTAACTTTGACTCCTTTTTCTATAAGGATTTCATGGGATATCCAATCTAGGACAAGTTCTAAGTGAACTGTCGATAATATCCTACAAGAACCATAAACGAATGAAACTCTTACACATTGGTAGGGGTATGCCATTGCATTATTTCCTTTATCTTTTCAAAATATACAACATTTCCTTCTTCTGAGATAATATGTTTTAAATACTGAATTTGTTTCTTATAAAATTCACATTTTCTCAACTTAGGCTTATAATTGATGTCTCTATAACACTTGAAGAACAATTATCAAATGTTCTTCATGCTCCCTCTCAGCCTTAGAGTAAGTAAGTATGTCATCAATAATGACTACTACAAATTTATCTAGCTACTTACTAAATATGTTATTCATCATGAGCAGAAAAGTGGAAGCTGCATTCGTTAATCCAAATGGCATCACTACAAACTCATAGTGTCCATATCTAGTTTTAAAGGCTATTTTATTTATTTCCTCCTCTTGAATTCTCACTTGGTGATGACCAGATTATAGATCAATCATAGAGAAGATATTTTATGCCCCATTTTGGTCAAAGAAATCATCTATCCTTGGAAGTGGGTATCTATTTTTTATTGTTAACTTGTTTAACTAATGGTAATCAATTAACACTCAGATTGTACCATCCTTTTTCTTGAAAAAAATATTGGTGCTCCACATGGAGACATAATGGGTCTTATATACATGATTTTTCAACCAGCTCTCAAGGAGTTTCATTTTCAACTCAACTACATATGGTGTACTCATGTGGTATAGATATTTTCAAACCAACAGTAGTCCAGGCACAAGTTCTATGGAAAATTCTAAGTCTCTCTTAGGAGGAAACCCCGGTATTTCCTCAAGGAAAACATCTTTAAAATCACTTAAGACTACATATCTTCTATTTTATGTTTGTCTTCCTAATTGTTAGGTACAATATTAATGACATAAATATTTCATCCTTTCCTAACACATCTCTTAGCTTGTATTTATGAAATTTGTCTTACTAAAACTTTCTTGGGTATTCCATAAAAAAAAATTGGTTTCCATTTTCATCAACCCAAGTAAGTGTTTTGTTCAAGCAGTTAAGTATTACATGATGCTTCTCTAAAAATTCCATTCCTTTCAAGACATAATAAGAACCCAATGGTAAAATATTTAGATTTTATTTTGCTTCCAGACCTTTCATGTATAAAGGGTAATTCTTAATCAAATCTATTTTCTTTTCTTTTTGTATTAGCAACTAGATACACTATCCAAGGTTTGATGTGATTTGTTTTATATAAATTACAAGAATCAGCAAATTTACGACATATGTAACTATGACATGCTCTTGGATCAATCAAAATAGAAACTAGTTTTAACAAGATTTTAACTTCAATTTATACCATAATGGCTTGATGATCACCTTGTATTCCTGCCAAGGCAACATATATTCTAGTTGTTATTGCAACATCTTCAATTGTCACATCCTCTTGCAAAATATTTAAAACTTTGTTGTTTTCTTGTGGGAAGTATTTCAAGAAATGGGGACCTTGATTGTTAACCCAAAAAATCCCTCACTCAGCTCTACATGGCCTATGCCACCCAAGAACACCCATTCACGACCCTCCATTAGACCCCCACACCATCAAAAAGGCTTAAGGATGAAGAAAAGGGCTTAAAACCCCAAAAAAGGAGCCTAAATAACTCTCCTAGGGGCTAAATCCTCCAAAAAGGGGCTAAAACCCCTCAAACGAGCCTAAAACCCTAAAAGGAGCTAAAATTAGGGTGGAAGGGGCTAAATCCCTGACCAAGGGCTTAAAACCCTAAAACCCCAAAAGAAAGCTATAAAAGGAGGGTGGGGGTTCACTCTCAAAACACTCCTCTCTTGCATATTTTTATGCTTCCCGTGGATGCCTTGAGACCTCTTTGCCTCTCAAGCCACCCACATCCCCCTCTCTTCCACTCACATTCCCCCATTGAGCCATAGCTCCTCCTCCATTGCTGAGTGAGATAGAGAGGTGCTTCCTTCCAGCCAGGGCATGGTGGCCCATTTCAGCAAAGGAGAGGTATAACATTCTTTTCTTCTGTGTTTTCTTTAGTAGTTTAGTTGTTTTCTGACCCATGTCTCATTGCAGGTTTGATTTCTAACATGTTTTTGTAGGTTTTTAGTTTATAATAGTTGTTTGCAGGTATCCAAGGCAGAGCCCTAACCTTGTTTGTAGAGGGGTTGACTGCCATTGCTTTCTGTTTATTTTATTCCTTTCTGTTCTATTTTTCTTTATTGCATTTTCCACACACAGGAACCTACCCTTCCATCCTATAGATGAAAGGGAGCCATTCCTACCCCTGTAGCAAGGACAAATCCTTGCTACAGAACTAGGGACCATACCAGGTCGATCCCACACGATCCCTGGTCCAAATTTTTAAAATTTCAAGTTTTTTCTATTTATTCCTTAATTTTAGAAATTTCTTGTCAAACCTAGATTAGATCTAGTTTATTTCTAGTTTTTGTTGTTGCTAAAGCCTCTGCAAGGAAAATCTGAGTCATTTTGGACACAGTACAGGTTATTGTCGGTCGGATCTGACTCAGGATCAGAAAAACCCCAAATCCGGGGCAGGTCGCACTTATCAGGCCTAAACAAGGGATTAGGTCACTCTTTTAGGCCTCACAGGCATGACCAAGTCTCCCTTTTCCCCATGAAAGGTGTGACTTCACTCAGAACAACAGACCGCTTCTATCTGTGAAATCTGTGCGACCCCCTTGCCCGTTTCTGGAAAAATTTCCCGACCCCCGCGCCGAAATTGACCCGAAATGTGTGGTTTGTCAATCAAAGGTTAAATTTTAGTTTAATAGGGACTGCCAGTGCTGCTCAGCTGCCTCTGTCTAGCATAGTAGTTCAATTTCTGTTTCTGTTACAATTTACTGCAATTTCCTGTACAAACAATGTGTAAATTACAAACAAATTTTAATGGCTTAATGAATGTAGCTTAACTAAAATCGACAATAAAATTAATATTCTTGCTCACCCTTCCTCCTCTACCCAGTCATCATCCTCCGAGGTATTTTGGGATACGACAAAGGGAAATCCCGTATAGTCCTAGGCCCTTCACTGAATATTGTTCTAAACCATTAAAAACGGATGACCTGGAAGGTAGAGGGGATAGAGAAGGAGGGATTCTCACGGTGCTAAGAATCCTCCCTATTGACCAACCTTGCATCTAAGAGGTGACTTGTGGATCTATGGATGGTCTTAGTCCCATTGTCTTGAGAGCCCGGTACCTTCTCTTGGTTGAAGAGGAATATAGGTGTAAGGTAGTCATCTAGTTAGGCCATCAACATTCAGGGTTAAAAATTGTATCTGTTTATAAATTTCTCATTATTCACTACTTGCACAGACAATGACATGAACTCTACCACAATATGATGAATTCATAAACCATTTGCAGCTACCACATACCAGAAAGACAGAAAAACAAATACACCATACCAAGTAATCAATCCAACTCAGTTCATGACGCTGAGAGAGCCTTAAAATTTATCAATTTACACTAAGTTTAAACAAATCAACATTCTTTGAGTACATAAGTCCCTGAATGCTTCAACTATGGGAAGTACTTGTGCTCAACCTAGAAACTCATCATGAGGAGTACCACGAGAACCCCAAAGTAGCTGGCCGTTGAGAGGAATTTCCAAGAGAAATGGGCAATGACCCCCACCGTTTGAGTAGAAACAACCATGAGGAAAAAGCCAAGTGCTGTCTTCTGGAAGTCCTAGTGGTAGAGTGACCACCTACAACCAATAGGAATCCATTGAAACCAGGTTCCAAACATCATTCCCATCAGTTTGATAAACATCTAACACAATTAATCCCCCATGCTCTTCCTCACATCTAAGAGGAGAACCACCACCATTTAGGGCATTAAACTAACACCATCTAAGCCATTCTTGGCAATCTCCGACACCATCAGAAGGCCATACAGCCTCTTATTCAAATTCAAACCCATATCAGTCTGAACCATATCTGCATACCACACCATCAAGACCCATGGCTGGTGCCAACCCGGATCCATTTTCCAACATAACCATAGCAAGTGGACCCATGCCCACACCACAACCAGTCACCAACAACTATGCAGGTGGCCCAAGAACACTCATGCAAACTGTCATTAGTCAACTGCCACCACCCATAGTGACCATCCAAGCTAGCCCACTTGCAATACATCGGGGTAGTGGCCCTTCCACACACACTACCCCTTCTGCCACATAGGGGGCCAATGGACCATCCACTTACATTGCCCCTACTATCACACATGGGGGAAGTGGCATGTCCATCCACACTACCTCGTACACCACACTTGGGGGAATTGGCCCATATACAATGGCACCACCAACAACCCGCAGCTATGCAGGTACATTATGCACCTGCAAACCCCACCATCATCCCTCCCCCATCTCACATAAACCTGCGGTCAAATATTCCTTTCATGGCTCATCTTAACTTGCCTGATTTGGCTCGATTGACAAACGACCCCATTCACCAACAAGATTTTTGGCCTCCAATGCCAACTAAGCTGCCATCAGACATCCCCAAGTTTAAAGGCAAGGTAGGGGAATGTCCCCAAAACCATATTATGACATTCCATCTATGGTGCTCATCCAATAGCATCGTAGATGATTTCATCAGGCTGAGGCTATTCCAACGCACCCTTACAGGTGCCGCAACCAAATGGTGCATTGGGCTACCATAGGCCAAATATCTAGATTTCAACTCCTTATCTTTCATGTTCCTACAGTATTTCCAAATCCCCGTCAGATATGACGAAGGAGTGGAGATCATGTTATCCTATCGCCAAAACACTACGACACATATAACCAGCCACATCCATGAGTGGTGGCGACATATCAGCTTATGTAAAATCCAACTTGACAACATGATCTTCTTGGATTGGTTCCTAAAGACCTTACTCCCGCCCATAGCAAATTACATCGCATCTAAACATCCTCAATCTGAAGAGGAGGCCATACTAAAAGCCTAACATTTTGACCTTATCTATGCCCAGTCTAGATATCTGTACACCGTCACTCCAGATGCCCCCCATCAAAACACCTCCTACTGGGATGCACATGGGGCATCTCATGCTACAGATGGCATCATAGGATCAGTCTCCCAATAGCCACAGCACCATATAAAACCACCTATCATTACACCACAACTAAGCAACACTGCTAGTGTTGCTTACAAAAACCAAAATCCGGACTATGCTAGAATGATGTCCTAGTCCAGAGCAACAAATTCCTACGCACAACCTGCACCACCACAGCAGGCTCAGGCCATGGCATGGCCAACAAAATAGTACATGGGGAAAATTCCCACATTTGTGGCACCACCACCCACTCAAATATACTATGCACCACCAGTGCAAGAAGTCCAAGCCCCCGCCTTCTCTCCACCCACTCTGATGGGACAAGTGTTTGCACAACAAAACCGTCCCAACCAGCCTACCCCCAACAATCAACAAGGGAAATCTAGAAATAATCAGCCTCGAAACCAAGCCAATAACCAACCGCAAGGAGGCGGTCAACAACCAAACCCTCCCAACAATGCTGCAGCAAACCGACCAGCCCAAAATCCCCCACGACAAAATGCACCAAGACGTAACACCCCATTGTGCACAAACCAACCATGCAAACTTTGTGAGGTCTATGGGCACTACAGATTCGAGTGTCCCCTCATGGGTTGAGCTAATAGGCCATTCAGAACAAGGCCCAATAGGCCACCAATGCTACAAACCAAGCCCAACCCAACCCGGCACCACAAGGAACTCCTCTATCATACTCCAGAACCCACTACCTATCCAAGGGTTTGTGGCAACAGCACCCCTTCTTCAACACAATCCTAACGCTCTGGGGGAACCTCCCACAACCAAAACAGGTGTTCACCACCTGCTAGCCATGACAACTAAAGAGGTCAACTTACAAACTAGACAGAATCAGTATGGTACCACCACCAAACCCGCTGACACATTAGGGGCATCTACATCCAAAATAGTCAACCTACCTCTTCAGTTACCCACATTTCCCCGCCCCCCCCATATGTCGAGTGGCCAACAATGCCACAGCTAGAGCTGATGTTAGTTATAGCATTGTGGGTGATTAGGCCCAAACACCAATGGCCATGTCTGCTCTAGAGGTACTCAAAACATGCCCAACATAGCGGAGAGTGTTACTAGACACCCTTAGGGCCATAGACCCCTCTGACTCCAAGTTGATCACATTCAACATAGAGAATGGAGAACCGTGCATGCCATCCACCATAGCCTTCCAAATCCTAGTATCTATTTGGAATTTGGTTGTGCACCGATGCATAGTAGATGAGGGGGCATCTACGTGCATTATGTCTACCCTGGTTTGGCAGAAATTGGGATCACCAATTCTACAGCCATCCTCCATAACTATGCGGGCTTATGATGTCCATCCCACTAAATCCCAAGGAATCCTCCCCCATGTCCCCATCACATTTTTTGGGAAGACAGTGTTGATCAACATAGAGGTCGTCAATGTTCAACTGGACTATAACCTTCTCCTCATAAGAAGTTATATGTACACCATGAGACCAGTCGCATCAACTGTCTTCCATCTCATGATGTTCCCCGACGAAGGGAATATTGTGATGGTTGATCAACTCATTTATCATGATCCACAAGGATTAACAGAACCTGACAACGTTATCCCTACCATCACCACTATTGAGCCACAAGGGATGCCTACACATGCTAATGTCATCCCTGCAATCAACACTATGGTTGAAAACACACCAACCTACTTATTATTGAATGTGGGCCCTGAGTTGTTTGCCAATTCCACCATGATGGATCCATTCCTCGTAGTGTCACTGCCACCAACACAAAATGAGACTGCGGACTTGTGCATGGTCTCATCCAGCACCACTGCACCCAAACAATAACCGCAGCCGCAACCCCAACCATAACCACAACATCGTCCGTAGCCGCAACACCAACGGCAGCCACAACATCACCTACAGCAGCAGCATCTTGCATAGCCACAGCCACAATCACATCCCCACATGCAACCGTCAGGGATTTATCTGGGCTCATCTCCAATCCATACGATTCCCTTCCTCTTTCCCCCACCTGGGGTCATGAGCGAGCCAATAATGGCCACCTTAAGCCTACCTGACTTCACATTGGGAATTTTGGTATGGTATCTTGATCCACCAGCTCAACTAGCAATGCCCCATGTTGTTTTAACCCTGGTGCAACCCATTATGGTTGAGTCTCACCCTCCACTCAGCCCACAAAATCCAACCGCTGCACCCGCACCTGCACTGCCCCACCCTAAAAGGGCCAGGGGCAAGAACCTGAAACCTACCGTAGAGCCACAACAAGTCCCTCCTTGCACCATATCCAAACAATAGGGCCACCCAACTCAGATTTGCCTTGAAATCCCAATGATCCATGAGCATTTAGATGCCATCGATACAAACAAAAACAACCCCGCGGTTGAACTCCCAACCGCACCGATAGTCAAAAATAAGGAATTGAGAACAAACCATGCTTGTGCCATCTGCGGTTTGTATGGACATTAATCTCACCATTGTCAAGACTTTCCTAAATTTTGAATGGCTCTAGCTGACCTCCGTCAACATTCCCTTGAATCTAAAATCACCTTGATCGAAGAAGCTCAGCCCCCACCACCTTCTTCAAACACCATGTCCATTTACATGATGTCCAGTTCAACTGACCTGCTTATCTCCACCTCCAACGATGGTCCATCAGACCCATCGCTTCATTGCTTCAGCAATGATGAAGAGATACTTGAAGCTCTGAACACACCAAAATACCCATGGGATGACATGCACCATCGCTCGTTCTTCCTCCCCAAAGAACTTGTGTCGCAGTCTGACCAGTTTTCCATGGAGACCAAAGATTTCATCCATGGGAAATCTGACTGGTTCAAGAACCCCATCCCGGCACTAGACGCCTTCGAAGAAGGGAACATGGCCAACATTTCACCCACCATCAAAATCGACATCTCAACCAATTCTGAGATTGTTGAAGAAATCATGTTGGGGGCATCTTGCTCCCTGAAAGAAGTCATTGCCTACAAAGCTCTCTTCCAAGAATTCTGTGACATCTTCACCTAGTCATACACTGAAATTCCTAGCTTAGATCCATCCATCATGGAACACCACATTGACACATGGCCCGATGTGGCACCCGTACACCAAAAGAAATGGCCCATTCACGCTTCCAAAGTGGCCGCGGTGAAAACTGAGATAGAGAAGCTGTGCACTGCCAGCTTCATCTACCCCACTGCGTACACCACTTGGGCTTCTAATCCTATTCCCGTGAATAAAAAGTAGGGTACCATTCGCATTTTGCACATACTTTTGCGACCTCAATGGGGCATGTCCCAAAGACAACTTCCCCACACCCTTCATTGATCAAATCATCGATGCGTGCGCTAAACATGAGGCCTTTGACTTCATGGACGAGTTTTTCAGCTATAACCAATACCAAATCCGGAAAGAAGACTGTTATAAGACGACATTCACAACCCCATGGGGCACATTCATATATCGAGTCATGCCCTTTGGCTTGAAAAATGCTGGATCCACTTTCTAGCATGCCACAACACACTTCTTCTATGACCTCATTCACATCATGTTGGTTTATCTAGACAACCTCATTGCATGGTCGCAGAATCAAACACAGCACATAGACGACCTGCAACAAGTATTCCTATGATGTCGCAAGTATAGAATCCGCTTGAACCCTTTCAAGTGTGTTTTTTGTGTCCCAACGGGCCATCTACAAGGATTCATCGTGTCACACAAAGGAATGACTGCTGATCCCCGGAAAGTCCAAATGACTTTCCCTCTAACGTCACCCATTTGAGTGACAACGTTACAACTTGTATTATAGTCTTTCTCCTTCTTTGTTTTACACATTTTTCAAAAGTGAGTCTTATGTATCGTTTCCTCTCATTGCTCCAAATGGAGTACACCTCAAAAGGGTATATGGGATTTGATGATGGAGCAAGCAAATGGTCTCCAAACCTTGCCTCAGCTGCATGGGTCATCTACTCCCCATCGCATGAGCTGATCCATATCGATGACATATACATGGGTACTACGACCAACAACCAAGATGAATACGATGGTGTCAATGGCCTCTTGGTCACTGCTCTTCAGTTAGGAGTTCACCATCTCGATGTCTTCTTCGACTCCCAGCTGCTTGTTTCTCAATTGAACAACTACTATCAGGTACGTGATCCTTGCCTCTTTGGAAAGTTCCTGCGCACTAAACATATGGTTAGAGCATTTGAGTCTATCACATTCTCACATGTTCCCAGAAACCTCAATAGTGTCATAGATCAAATGGCTAATGATATTGTAAATTGGCACATTCACAATTGCATATAGGAAACATACAACCACAACATCATGCATAATCATATTAAAAAATACACACACAGTGTAATAATACATCACATAGGCATTTTCTTTTCACAACATCATAAAAAGACTCATAATAAAACCATAAAAGTGCATCCACGTGCTTCAAAAATATATATAGATAAATATATAAGTCGCATGTCCAATACAAAAATGAGAAGCCACATATGCTTTCTCAACAGGATATACATAGTGACAAAAAAATCCCTAAGTGCACCAACGCACTAGGGACAACCCTACTAGGCTACTAATTCGACTCAGACTCATTGTTTGACTCGATATTATTGTCTTCCTCAGAGGACTCATCCTCTGCAGGAAGATCACCTCTCTCCACCTGGCAAAAGTGCTCATAAGCCATAGCCATCTTCCTCATCACACCAATCCACTCTGGAGGAAGATTTTGAATAGCGACAATCATCTCACTACTCAGATGCTACCAGCCATCATCTGAGACCCCAGTAGCAAGCCGCTCCAAATACGACAGCACTCCATCCATCTCCCACCGTTGCCGATGGGAACTCCCAGGAACCGCCGTAGGAGCTATGGTAACTACCCGCCTTCGATGCCCGGGTGGTGAGTGAGGACCAATATATGTGCACACAAATAAGGACACCATCATTCCACACATACATCTACCAACCAGCTCAAACTACACTATGTATAAAGATGAACACAAAAGACATCACACATACATACCAGCTGGTCCCCACGCCTGGATGGGAGGTTGGGGCATATCAGGGTCCTCTTGATAGTCCATACCCGCGTACGGGTACTCCTCGATCACCACTAGAAGCTGTCATCACTGCTCTAACAGCTCCTCAGTAAAAAAGTGGCCCACTCTACCGCCACCCTCTCAAATCATCACCTGACCCCACCGATACATCCGTGGCTCCCATGGACCACTATCCTGCACAACCTGGTGCGAACATAGTGTAGTTACTTTCTCAAAGAAGAAAGCACACAGGAAGGAGCCAAAACAAAATCCTTCCCTAGATGTCTTCGACTTGTTCAGCTGATGCCGAACAGCCTGAAGTTACTTCTAGCCGCATCCATAGTATGTGCCCCCTATAGCACGTTCTACTAGCTGAAGCTTCCCACCATAGATCTTGTGGCTCCCTGTGGAACCCAAGATATGCAGTAATAGTGTCTCCACCTCCCGTGTCGACAAATCCTCGATGTCACACATCTGGATATAGGAGCCACGCACATACGCCGTAGAGTAACAATGCCTGTTACACAGCTCCTCCAATGTCTCCCCTTGAGACAACACAGGTACCAAATCACCAACCACTCCCAACATAGGGAGCCCAGTAAGGAAGTACACATCTTCCAGTGTAATCTCAATATGTTGGCCCTGAAAGAGGAACACCTCCTCGTCAACATCCCAGAAACTCACCAAGGTTTGCAGCAGCAAACCCAAGCTCTTCATAAGGGGTATCCTCATGAACTTCAGCAATCTGCAATGGGCTAGTGTATCTCTCACATTCTCATCTCATAATGATTCCTCTCGGAGGTCTTTGCAGTCTCTCTCTCACCACTTGATCTCAACCATCCTGCACAAGCAAAAACCCAAATGTCAGCCATAGCTATCATCAAAAAACACCCAATAGAGACCAAGTCGCACTTGTTTGGGCCAAATGAGCAACCAGGTCACTCAAACAAGCCCCACAAATGTGACCATGTCACACCTTTTCCTTCGAAAGGTGTGACTTGGCTCCATGAAACCCCAAACTGCTCATGAAGGGCCTTTGGGTGACCAAATCCAGAAAATAAACCACCAAAAAGATGAGATTCAGGGAGAGATCTTACCTGCAAGTCATGGCACTCGAAACCATCGGTCGAATCAAGAGAAATCAACAAATGAAGATTTAGGGCCCACCTCTTCAACTCCACAATGAACAGTGACAATGACACCTCATCAAGTGGACCCCACCCTTATATAGGCCCCATTTGACCTAATTTCTTTCGATTGACATAACAGGACCATACGGACTCCATTTGAGACATCGTTTATTCCACTGGTTTCAGAATTCCACCCTCTATCTCTTTATGAGACCATCGCCTCATGTTTAACAAATTAATTTTGAGAGCATTTCCCACGAGTCACCTCAATTCACGAGCCATGACATGATGATGCAAGTGTCTATAGACCTGCACTTGTATCACACTTCTTGATTGCTACTCATGCGAGTTCTTGGGCCATCGCCTGTTAAGGGTTTTCCATTTTTTAGTTTTGTTTTGTATTTTAACACATAGTGGTCTTTTCTATCCACCGCACCTTACACGGACCGCTGGACCATTCTCCATAAAATGATTTATTTTTCTTGCATCGTTAAGCTCTTTTCCAACCTTCTCATCAAGAAAATATTACCGAGCAAATTTGGTTTCATTCATGCTCGTAAAAGTATCTGAATGACCATCTAGTCAGTATAGGTTTAATCTTTTTCAGCCTGATTAGACTACCAACGGTAAAGAATTCTCTCATCCCCTACAGGATGGGAAAGCTCTCCTATGTATACTTTTATCCTTTTTTGGGGAATAGGAGACTACCAATGAAAAAGAGCCCCCATTGGAGTCTTATTCATGCTTTCATACTCTCTAAAATTGAAAGCACCATCGAGCATTTACCTTCTCGGGCTCACCAAAAATCCACGAGATCGTACAACAATGGTGTCCATAAACACCACCCCACAGAAATAGTTTGGCAGCGTTCCCACATTGGGTCGCCTTTGTTCAGAGTACTCTACAATGTGTCTGCCTTATATCCCTTCAATATCAAAAGTGTATACCTCCTCCAAGTATTTCCCATCTATAGTGGCATCCCCGGTATTACAGCTATGATCCCATTCCCATGAGTCAAGTTTCATTTGCTGTCTGTTCTGCCCTTCTGTCGTACTCTGAACAAAGGAATTTTGAGTCTACCACACTTCCCCTTCCCATGTTCAATTCTTTCCCTCCCCCCCCAGTGGGTCAGTCTGTAGATTGTCTCACTCCTTTCGGTTATCTCCCTCGCACTTCTGGTCAAGGAAACTCCATTTCCTTGACAAGGGGTAGGTCTCCCTCTGTCGATGACAACACACATATTCCAAAGCATAGAACAAGAGGTCCCTTTATCTTGGTTTCATTAACCTCATTGATGAGTTCCTTGGACCACTTGAGAGGAGTTCTTAATGCCTCTTGGGATGGTTGTTTCTCACGTGCTCGACTCCAACTACATCATCGCATCATTGAGATTCATACAAGGTTTTGTTTGTAAAGTACTTGGTCGAAGACCCCAGATGTCACCTCACTCTAGCACATCGATGAGTCTATTCAAGGTACCTAAACAGGTCATGTCCCTTGTGATTTTTGGGTTGCATTGGAGACAGTGTTCAAAAGCCCCAGCAGTGCTTCTATATAGATTTATGATTGATGCAGCATATTTGTACCACAAAGACTCTGACTCTCAATCAACAAGTCCATACAGCTATGTACTATTCCATATCCAGCACACCGTCAGTCATGAAGATATAGCATTCCATGAGAATTCCATGGGTCCAATGTACCAGATCAGTATTATATTCATCCTCACATTGAGGAAACCATTATTGTATCATCAGTTGTATATGATCGGCTCTTGTATTTTAAAGTATAGATCAAATTATTATTTTGTCATTGTCATGAGCATGGGGATGCCCACCTCATCCATATAGATGTCACACATTATTTGTATCTCACCCATTGATGGGAACCATATTAATACAAAAGCCAAAAGCTACCAAGCCCCAGCCCTGGAAGCACCACCCCTATGCAACAAATCCTATGATGTCCGTCGGCCATACGATGAGCTCCTTCCCTCACACATCATGGGGCAATCTGTTAACCCAAAAAATCCCTCACTCAGCTCGACATGGCCTACACCACCCAAGGACACCCATTCACGACCCTCCATTAGACCCCCACACCCTCAAAAATGCTTAAGGATGAAGAAAATGGCTTAAAAACCCCAAAAAGGAGCCTAAATAACTCTCATAGGGGATAAAGCCTCCAAAAATGGGCTAAAACCCCTCAAAGGAGCCTAAAACCCTAAAAGGAGATAAAGTTAGGGCGCAAGAGGATAAAATCCAAAAAAAGGGGCTAAATCTCAGACCAAGGGATTAAAACCCTAAAACCTCAAAAGAAAGCTATAAAAGGAGGGTGGGGGGTCACTCTCAAAACACTCCTCTCTTGCATACTGTTATGCTGCCCATGGATGCTTTGAGACCTCTTTGCCTCTCAAGCCACCCTCATCTCCCCTCTCTTCCACTCACATTCCCCATTGAGCCATAGCTCCTCCTCCATTGCTGAGTGAGATAGAGAGGTGCTTCCTTCCAGCCAGGGCATGGTGGCCCATTTCNTGTTTTCTTTAGTAGTTTAGTTGTTTTCTGACCCATGTCTCTTTTCGGGTTTGATTTCTAACATGTTTTTGCAGGTTTTTAGTTTCTAATAGTTGTTTGCAGGTAGCCAAGGCAGAGCCCTAACCTTGTTTGCAGAGGGGCTCATTGCCATTACTTTCTGTTTTTTTATTCCTTTCTGTTCTGTTTTTCTTTTATGCATTTTCCACATGCAGGAACCTACCCTTCCATCCTATAGATGGGAGGGAGCCATTCCTGCCCCTGTAGCAAGGAGAAATCCCTGCTACATTGACGTCCCCATCATTTCTGTGATGTTGCTGTTAATTTAATTCCATCATAAGTAGCTAGTTTGTTTCCACTTTAGCTTGGTAAATTTGAATGAAATTCACTCTTAGTTAATTTTTTGTTGTTCGAAAAACTGTTGTTTTTTTTTGGTACAGAGGTGGCTTGAATCCTTTTCTCATGTTTTCTGAATATAATTTTCATTTCTACGTGGTTTTTTTTATGTTTTCAGACCTATGCCAAAAATGCTCATAAGAGATCCTTTATTTGTACAATGATTCATCTAGAGTTTTAGGTGCGTCAACTCAATATTGTCCTTAAATTAAGGTCGAATGAAACCTAAAATATGTTAAATTTAATTTTTTCATCTTTGATATAAGGTACATAGTAAAGAAACTCTAAAATTCTATTAATTAAATTATCCATCGACATGGAGCCCATTTTCAATTCATAGAAATCATTAATATTTTTATTGAGTAATTATTTATACATGTACTTGTCTTGGAACATATTTTTAAAACTTTTAAACTTAAACATTTTTTTTTTCAAATTCTTGGTTAGTTTCAAATATCACCACCACAAAAATCCTTCCCATTTTGGTTGTAGATGGCTAAGCCAGATTTTAATTTTCTTAGATAGTCATATACCTTGAAGTATTTTCATGTATCCAATAACCCATCTTCAACTTTATCACCTGATTCTAAATCACCACTGACGATTGGGGATTTGATTTTATTAAAACCTCCATGTAGTCCTCCACTAGTAGAAGGTTTATGTTTCTTCCTACGAGGAGATGATAAAAAAAGTGTCTGAAGAAATGTTGCTATAATTTTAGAAGTTGAACGAGACTGAGACATATACCTAGATGCATTTTCAATTTCTTGGATTCTTGTTATTTTCCGATGGTTAAGTAATTTTACTACATTGCTAGATCTGTGAGTAGGTTGCTAGTTATTTTTATTTTATGTCAATGTTTGTAATAAAACAACATTTACCTATTGTTGTCATTTCCTACCTTTCAAGTTTTTGTCTTTGAAACACTGCAATTATTGTTTAAACTTTTCATAGTCTTTAACAACTTAGAAAGGGTGATATGTATTTTGATATCATTTAACTCAACATATATTTCTTCCTCTTTAATCCTTGTGCCTTCACAAGTCTCCTCAAACTTAGTTCTAAGCCTAGTTGTAATTATTTCCAAGTTGAATAATTGAGAAGAAACAAAATTTTGGCTTCTGAAATTGTTTTGAAAGTATGGTTGTTTTTGTGTTGGTAATTTCATTAATCTTTTGATTCTATGATCTGATGTGCAAAGAGAAAATAATTTATTAGTTTTCTGTTCCACAACTATTCTATGGAGAATCCCAAAGGTCACAAAGAATTGTAACTCTGCTTTAATACGATTTGTGATGTCTCCAAAAAATCGATAATTTTTTTCTATTATTTGTTGTAAGATGACAATTAGTCATATAAACTATTATCGTGTCACAAATATAGTATGATGTGCAATTATGTTGTTACTAGTGCTATGGCGATGTCATAATTATTTTTTTTATCCTCATATGTGTTCCGTGAGCTTCATTAGAATCCACATAGATTAATTTGTTATTCTATAGTCATTAAAGTCCATGAATATCTTTTCCTTTCACAAATTTAGTCCATGTACATTTTTTTTAATTACTTGTTTTAAGAATAAATAATTATGTATTTTTATTGACCCCATTTAAACTATAAATATAATTTAATTAACATTATATTAATTAGAAATAACGATAATATTTATATTAATATTCATTAATATAATCTAAGTTTTATTATTTCACATAATACATATAAAGGACTCGTCTTCCCATGTTGAATTTATAGATAGTAAGTTCTTCCACTTGATGCGGTACTCAATAATGGCTTGATTTTATAGTTTTTTGGTCCTTGTTTCAATGATTTGTTCAAGTTCCCATATTATTCTTCCTTCTTCAAAACTCCTTTGAATTTTATGTTGATATTATTGTTTTTTCATCCTATTTTTGGACATCTTCAGTAGTTTGAAAACTACTTGTTGGTGCTTTATGTGAATTACCATTTCTTAAACTATCGATTTTCCTTCTTCAAACCTTGATTGAAATATTGTTTTATGGTTGACCTGGATTGAGATAAATTTAAAATTATAACTCCTCTAGGTATGAGACATCATCGTGTTGTATCCTGATGTTTCCTCTTTCTAATGTTGTAGGCCTTACCTACTTCATATGCTCTAGTAAGAAGTTATTGAAAAACACCCAACACTTCTTATTTTTGTATATCAAGAAGAAAGAACTTGTATGGTATTCCAAGTGTCCAATATTTCTGATCTCAATCCGAAAAAAATATACCACAGATACCTTGTTATGTCCTCCTTCTTATGCAATAGGACTCACTCAATTCGTATTTTGCATGCCCTAAATATGATCGTTTTCCCCAAAACACTTTTTTCAACCCTTGATTAGAGGATTGCTTTAGGGCCAACATGGAACTAAGGTAAAATTGGAATTTTGGATCCTATGGGTATAAAAGTTGTCCTATTATATCCTGATATGACATCTTTCTGATGTTGTAGGTTTCACCTAATTCATATTCTCGACCGGAAATTTATTTCAAATGTACCAACACTTCTTATTTTATTTCATTTTAAGAGAAAAAACTTGTATAATATTACAAATGTCCAATATTTCATATCTAATGTTGAAAACCATACCACATATACATCAGTATGTCTTCTTTCTAATGCACTAGGTATGACCTAATTTGTATGTCCCAATAAAATTTTATTGCAAATATCTGAAAAATTCTTATTTTATATCCTTTCAGAAGAGAGAACTTGTATGGTATGCCATGTGACCAATATTTTGGATATGAGGTTGAAAAATATACCACAATTACTTTGGATTTTCTTCTTTCCGATGTAATAGGTATCACTTACTTTGGATCTTGAATGCTCCATATATAACAACTTTACATAGAACAAATGTTTGAGACTAGCTTTTGGGATAGTTAGAAACCCTATCCTCTTGAAGGTATACCTCTAATCCTGTAATGAATCAAGATATTAAATTTATATAATTAATTCTTCATCCTGTTCTCGAAGTGAGTTCCAAGTTTCGATGTCTGAATTGTTGTAGAAAAAACTTTATAGTGAAAATTTCAATATCACTTGTTTTGAATAAACTAGTTCCGAGGAAAGTGCTATGATACCAAATGTTATGCAACCAAGTCTCGAAAATAGTAAAAATAGAAAAGAAGAAAGTAAGTCATACCTTAATAATGAAGAATGTATATGAATATAAATCCTTTAATGGAGGAACATCCTTGCCTTATGTAAAAAGTACACCAAACAAGACAAGATTCAATGATGAATCAAATGAAAATATATCTTTCCTATCTATAGGAGACAACCTCCCCAGACCAGATATTTTTTCATCGAAATTCATCTTTAGTATTCTTTTTTCACAATTGAACATTTTGATCCATAGTTGTAATGACAATAGGAATATCCCCCTTGGTCCCTTAAAAATTTCCCTTTCAACGTCACTGTAATATTTCACTGTGTCGAGAGTGAACTTAGTAATATATCCTTCCAAAATGTTTTCTATCCACTCCTCAACAACTCTGGAATCCTTGTTGTTTACCTTCAACATTTGTTGAATTAGTTATGTAGTCCACAGATCAGGCTCACCTCCTTGGAAATTCTTCTTTTGGAAAATAATTTTTTCCAACCATTCATAGAGTACTATCGGAAATTTGGTGAAGAATATCTCATGAATATCGAAGTAGATATATATTCCCAACCAATATTATCTCTTCAACCTTGGGTTCAAGTTCTCTTCTTCCGCAAACCCCCGGGATTTCCTATCAAACGAATCCTGTATTTTCGGCTTCCTCGGATTCCACAATATGTCCTCTTATTCTTTGCACCATGGTCTCAACAAGGGAACCATTTTTTGACATAGTTCTATCGACAAGAGTTCACTTTACACTGCTTCCAGCAACTACCAACACAGAATCCCTAAACATCAGCCCAGAAAGGATTTACCCTTTCTAGCAACACCTATGGAGCAGGTGCAGTCTCACCCGAGATGTCTGAGGGAAGGATCCAGGAACCACGTTTTCGAAGTGGCAAGAGGACTTCACACTATTTTTTACCTAATTGCACCATTTACCTAGAAATCCAAGTTCATAACCACACTATTAACCATATCTACTTATCATAATTATTTGCAATCATATTAAACCAAACTTAGATAAAAAAAACCATCAACATACATTAAATCGCTAAGTACTGCAAGACTTCTCATCATTCACGGTTAAAGGGAAAAAATAGATAGGGTTTAATCATTCACTAACTCATCAGATCCATTGCATATTTAACCCAAATAATGTAGAAAATATAGAATTCATATTTAGACCATTTTCAAAGACAACACATTCGAAAATTGAGACATTACAACTCAAAGTTCCAGAATGTTGACTGAAATCACTTCCAGAGCCTTCATATTAAAACCAAAACTAAACCACAAACGATAAAACCATTCCTCCATCAATTATTCTTAGACCAAAAATATAAAATTAATCGATCGATCGGCATAGAGAAACATAAACAGATAATGATCATACTCCATATGAGATATCCCTTTATTTACATACCTAACTCTACTTATAGGTTTTCTAGGCCATTAAAAAATGGTCCACTTGACCAAGCTAAAACAGACTCAACAAAAATATCATAATTTGTCAGTTCTTCCTTCATCCTGGTTGACTTTTATCTTTGTTGAAATCCTTCTTGTATGTAGAGGTACCGCACTTTGCATGCACCAACCCTTTTGCCAACACTTATAAAGAGTATACGGTTTGTACTTATTCAAGTAAAGAAGTTTTGGGAGGTGTAGTATCTTAAGAAGGAAATGTAGTGTAATGTCCCGGTTTTGACCCCATTACATTAGATGTATATGATGTATAAATTGTAAATGATCAGGGTGTGGAGCTAAAGACCAAGGCCCCACCATTGATCGGTTATGTTATGTTTTGGATTTGAATTTTCACCGATGGTATATCGGGGCATGCGGCATATATTATGATGGTCATCATGTAAATATGCATCTATAATTAAAAATGAACCCGACCAGCTACACTCGCGGCAACTAAAATGAGAAAGGGGCATGATTTTCACAAGGATAGGGGTGGGGGAAATTGTCAACCTTGGCCAATGAGAGAAAAACCCATATGTCTTCTTCCTTTGTTTTATTCCAACCACTTTCATTAAGAAAGGCTGGTGGTGGTTGAGGCAGTTATGGTCTTGGAAGTGGGGTGGCAGGACTGTCAGTCCTCACCCACATGCACACTCTACCCATGTTTTTGATGTTCATCCTCTCACGCAGATCTTCTTCTCTCCATGACTGTGCTGAAGGCTCAGGCACTTCCAATTTTCGCATCCTTCCTGTTGTTTGTTCATCCATGGACAAAAACGGAGCTGTTTTTCCTGACGCAGGACCTCCATTGTCTATTCATTCCTCACAGGGTCAGATTGTTTTCCACGCACAGGATTTTCCTGGTTTTTATCCACGTATTTTTCCTCTGCGGATCTACGGATGGTTTGGCTGTATTCTTCCCTCACAGACTGATTCGTGGGTCCTGCATTGTCTTTTTCATTCATTCCCAGGCTGGGGAACTATAATCTCTTTCCCAGCATGGTCTATGTATGTTTTCCCGGTGACTTCATTTCCCAAGGACGGGTTGATTTTTCCCCACGTTGTGAGCCGCGTCCACTAATGCATTTCGAGGGTTGTTAATTTCCCCAGGCCATGAGCTGTGTTTGCTGTTACGTTTGGGGACTGCTGTAGATGGTTTGAAGTCATTTTCCCTGGTTTAAGCTGTGATAGCTAAATTGATTGCCTGAGTGCAATGGTTGGTATTTAGACTGTATTGGGAGCAGGATGGGGGCTTAGTTTTGCTTGATAAACTTGGTGGCTGGAAACCACGCAGAAAGAGCTAGAGGGCTTTCCTTCTTCTCCATCACCCCCTGAATAGCACTGGAAGGGAATGCAGGGTCTGAGGGACTGTGTAGCAGATAAGGGACTGATTCCTTGTGTTGGGTGTGTTTGGGTGTCTTAGAGGTTAGGCTAGTTCTGGTGTAGGTGTTCTTGGCTCTGTAATGAGCTCACCAGCTTAGCATTGAGCCTTTCCCAACTCCTTGATGGCCTGATAAACCCAACTTTGTTGGCTTGGCCGTGTGCTTTTGTGTATCCTTGGCTACGTGTAAGCCTTCTGTTCCCTTATTTATTGGAGAATCATGCCCAGCTCGGGGGTGGCAGCGTTGCTGAGATATTAAGGAGCACGCTGGCCTATGGTTGGGTGGAATGTTGCAGCAACGTAGCTGGTTGCGGAATGAATTCATCTTAAGATAAGTAGTCTTGTCCATTTTTACTTATGCAACTATATTTACTGTTAATGAATGTAATGAACATGTTGAATGCTTGTAGAAATGTATGTGGTTTCCACTGTGTATGACAAATCAATGGAATCTGTGCATGTTTCACTATAATTCATTTCCCTGCAGCATTCTGTATATGCAATTTTTATCATGTACGTGTTCATGGGGCTCTTAGCCCGCTGTGATTAAAGTTTGGGTCGCATCCTCTACACTGGTCAGAGGCATGGGGACATGACAGCATGGTATCAGAGATCATGTTGCAACATGGGCCTGCATGAGCCTTGAAGGATTGCAGTGACAGAGGCAGTGTTTCTTCTACCCAGTAGCAAGAAATGGAAGACTATAAAAATTCAAAAAAATATTGTTGAAGTGTTGAACAGTCGGGCCATCAGCAGATTTGACTTCCGTCGTTGTGGAAGGGTTAGTGATTTCCCGTCCGCCGTTGCGGAAGCCAAAGTCATTTGGCTTCCGATGATAAAGACCTCCGACACCGGAACAGTTTGGAGAAAGCCACGAAAAGTTCATCTAAGTGTTCCATATATCGGAACAGTTAGCGAAAGGGACTTCTGCCGTTGCGGAAGCCAAAAGCTCTAAGGCTGCCGACGCCGATCGGGAGAAGTTAAGGTTTGGCGAGCCACCATTGCGGAAGCCAAAGTCATTTGGCTTCCGATGTCAGAAGTTCTCCAGCATCAAGAAGTTAAAAATTTCTCCAAGTAAAGAGCGGCCGTCGGAAGGAGTTGGCCTTTGGTGTGCCGCCGTTGCAGAAGCCAAAGTCATTTGGCTTCTGATGTGCAAAAACCGCCAACACCCGAAGTGGAAATTTTCTAAGTAAACAGCAGCTAGTCGGAAGAGAAAGCATTTCATGAGACACCGTTGCGGAAGAAAAAGTGCTAAGTCTTCCGATGTAAAAGCACTGCCGATGTCGATCAAGTCAGTTCACCGATCGGAAGAAAGAATGCTTCCGAGAGCCGCCGTTGAGGAAGAAAGAATGCTTCCGAGAGCTTCCATTGTGGAAGAAAGAATGCTTCCAAGAGCCGTCGTTGCGGAAGAGAAAGTGATTGAGCGTCTTCCATTGTGGAATCCAAAGCGACAAAGATTTCGATTAGAAAGACTGCCGACACCGGTCAATCAGTTCATCGATCGAAAGAGAAAGTGATTGAGCGTCCGTCGTTGTAGAAGCCAAAGCGATAAAGCTTCCTATTAGAAAGACTGTCGATGCCAGTCTATCAGTTCATCGATCAGAAGAGAAAGTGATTGAGCATCCACCATTGCGGAAGCCAAGGCGCTAAGACTTTTGATGTGGAAAGGCATCCGACAACCGATGAGAAGGAAAGGAAAATTCTGAGTTTTTCCATGGGATTTCTCAGTAGGTTTCGACTGTTTTCAGAGGGATTTTTCAGCTATTTTTCAGTGAAATTTCAGGGCTGAAAAGGAGAACTTGACCCCCGTCATCCCCTTCAAACAGTCATTCCTGATGAAGAAAATTTTGTGTGTTTGGGCATTTGTAATTTTATAATTATTCCAGGAGAAGGTAAGTAATTCTGAATTCATATCAATGTTAAGCATCTAACATTTGTGTTATTAACACGTTTGCAGAATCATAGTCACCTTCAAGGGAAGTATTCCAGGTAGTACATTTTGGTAAGTAAGTTGCGGTTTAGTCATGAGAACACATGATGGGTATGATGCTCGGGATTCCTATGAACGAGCAAAAGATGCCGTGGGAGAAAATGTCTGTAATAGAAATGATAACATAGAGTCTAATGGAAGGAGATTCCAAGAGACACCGTCAGATGTTGCAGCCACTATGAGAAGCTTGATCAAAGCCCAGGAAGAGCAGCATTAGTTGAATGCTGCAATGTTGCAGAGTCTGATGGAATTGCAAAGAAAGATAGACTCTGGGCGAGGTACAGCAAGACTAGAAGGAAGTAAGAGCAGTACTAGGAGAAGGAGAAGGACTTCTAGTGGATCATCTGATTCGGAGGAATCCAGTGGGGATTCAAGCTCTTCTTCTCATAAAAGGAAAAGAAAGAGACACCATAGGGATCGCACTCGAGATGAATTCAAGAAAGATAAACCTCCTATGTTTGATGGTGAGGTAAAGACTAGACAAGAGGCTGAAGCTTGGCTTATTGGTATTAAGAAGTACTTTCAAGTGCATGATTATTCAGGAAACATGAAGGCAAGAGTTTCCATATTCAATCTAAATGGAAGAGCATCCATTTGGTGGGAACACTTCAAGCAAGTGAAGAGGATCAATGAAAGGAGGCTTAAGTGGAAATAGTTCAAGAAGTATTTCAAGCATAAATACCTCTCTGACAGGTATTATGATGACAAGATTAAGGAGTTCCATGAGCTGAGATTGGGACAGCAGACCATGGAAGAGTATGCTAATAAGTTTTTGGAGCTATTAAGATATGTCCAGTGCATCAGAGATGAAAAATTAAAGGTCCAGCGTTTTCTGAGTGGATTACCTCAGTCTTACAAAGATAGAATTGAGTTCTATGAACCTAGAACTCTTGAAGAAGTGATAAGAAAGGCTAAGTATTGCTATGAGCAAAGCAAAGGTAAGCTAGATTTCCATAAGGCATGGAAGGACAAGAAGAACGAGAATTTTGACCAAAGAAAGAAAGGTTTCAAACCTTCTAGCTTCAAGAATTAGTAGAAGCAGCCCTCCCAAGCTGCGAGTAAGTCAGTTGGAGTGATAGGAGAAAAGCCTAAGGTTCCACAACAGAATAGAGGGCCACTTTAGTGTTGGAAATGTGGACGACCCCACATGCGCAGAAATTGTCCACTCGAGAACGAGGGTGCAAGGCCAGCTTATAATGTTTAAGAAGCAGAAATAGTGGGTCAAGTAGCAAGGGCAGTTCCTAGGATTTATGCAGCACTGGAGGACTGTCAAGCAGATCACCAGTCAATTGTGGTTGAAGTAGCAGGTAAGATTGTTGAGCAATCTGTTTCTATTTTTATTGACCCTGGTTCTACGCACAGTTACATTACTCCTAGAGTAGTGGAGATTTGTGCTTTTAAGAAAGTAAATCATAGGAAGTCTTGGTTAGTTCAGCTAGCCACTAGAACTAAGAGAAAGGTCAGTGAAATGATAGAGAAATGTCCATTGATCATGAATGGGTTGGTCACTTGTATAGACCTGAATGTGCTACCTCTTGGTTCCTATGATATTCTCATTGGAATGGATTGGTTAGAAGCTCATAGGGTGAAGCTTTACTGTTACAATAAGAATTTCAAATGCATGGATGAAGAAGGGAACCTAGTAGTTGTGAAAGGCATTCCAAAGGTGATTTCAGTAAGGCAAGTTTCAACAATGCAGTTAAAGAAGTTTTGTAGGAAGGGTTGCCAGTTGTATGCAGTTCATATTTTGGAAACATCAGGAGATGAAACTCCGAGGTTGGAGGACTATCAGGTGTTACAAGAATTTAGGGATGTGTTTCCTGATGAGATTCCAGGGCTTCCTCCAAAGAGGGACATTGACTTCACAATTGAACTTGTGCCAGGAGCAGCACCAGTGTCCAAGGCACCCTATAGAATGAGTACACCGAAGATGCTAGAATTGAAGATGCAACTGCAAGAGTTGTTGGAAAAGAAGTATATATGACCGAGTGTGTCTCCTTGGGGAGCACCAATTCTGTTTGTGAAGAAGAAAGATGGTACACTCAGGTTATGCATTGATTACAGAGAGTTGAACAAGGTTGCTGTGAAGAATAAATATCATTTGCCTAGGATTGATGACCTCTTTGATCAAATGAGAGAAGCAAAGGTATTTTCCAAGATTGAATTAAGGTCTGGTTACCATCAGGTGAGAATCAAGGATGAAGACATTCATAAGACAGCCTTTAGGATGAGGTATGGGCATTATGAGTTTGCAGTGGTACCATTTGGTCTCACAAATGCACCAGCTACATTTATGTGCCTCATGAATAGTGTCTTCAGCAGGTATTTGGACAAGTTTGTGCTTGTTTTCCTTGATGACATTCTCGTTTACTCTAAGAATGAGGAAGAGCATGAAGAGCATTTGAGACTGACATTGAGTTTGCTCAGGGAGCATCAGTTGTATGCAAAACTGAGCAAGTGTGACTTCTATAGAGATAGAATTCAATATTTGGGACACATTATCTCAGAGGAGGGTATATCTGTGGACCCCAAAAAGATAGAAGCCATTACGAATTGGCCTACTCCAAGAAATGTGACAGATGTGAGATCTTTCATGGGACTCGCAGGATACTACAGGAGATTCATTGAGGGATTCTCCAAAGTTGCATATGCAATCACTTATTTGCAAAAGAAGGGGGTGAAGTTCGAATGGACATCGAGGTGTGAAGAAAGCTTCCAGCAGTTGAAGAACCTTCTCACCAGTGCACCAGTATTGAAGGTTGCAAATCCAGAGAAAGATTTTGTGGTATGTACCAATGCATGCGGACAAGGGCTTGGAGGAGTCCTTATGCAAGGCAACCACGTGATATGTTATAAGTCAAGAAAGCTGAAGGAGCATGAGAAGAACTATGCCACTCATGATCTAGAGCTTGCAGCCATAGTACATGCTCTCAAGATGTGGAGACATTACTTGATGGGTAGGAGATTTGAGCTCAGAACAGATCACTGTGGATTGAAGCATTTATTTGATCAACCTACTCTGAATGCTAGGCAAGCAAGATGGCTGGAATTTTTATGTGAGTTTGATTTCGAAATCAAGCACATAAAAGGAAAAGAGAATAAGGTAGCTGATGCACTCAGCAGGAAGGTGCAGGAGATGCATGTGGCATCTCTTAGTATTTGCCAATCAGATTTGAGGCAGCAGATTGCTAGTCATGCTACTGGAGATGCATTGTATGAGCAGGTAAAATACAAATTGCAGCAGCAATGTCTTGAGAAGAGGTATGAGGGATATAAATTGGGAGAAGATGGGATTCTCACTTATAAAGGTATAATTTATATTCTAGATGTAGCAGATTTGAGGAGAGTTGTTATGGATGAGATCCACCAAGCTCCATATTCTGGTCACCCAGGATATCAGAAGAAAATTGCTATAGCTAGGAAGCAGTACTTCTGGCCAAGAATGAAAAGGGATATGGCTGAGTACATTTTGAGGTGTATGAAATGTCAGCAGGTAAAGGTTGAGCATCAACATCCAGCAGGTTTGTTGCATCCTTTGCCAGTTCCAGAATGGAAATGGGAAGTTATTTCCATGGATTTTATTACAGGATTGCCGATGACTTGGAGACAACATGATTCCATCATGGTTGTGGTAGACAAGTTGACTAAGACAGCACAATTTATACCAGTGAAGTCTATGCATATGACGGATGACGTTGCAAAGATCTTCATGAAGGAGATTTTCAAATTGCATGGATTACCGAAGGCAATAGTATTTGATAGGGATGTCAAGTTCACTTCCAACTTTTGGAAGGGGTTGTTTGCAGACTTGGGTACAAAGCTAAACTTCAGCACTGCATACCATCCGTAGACAGATGGCCATATAGAAAGAGTTAATCAGGTACTTGAAGACATGCTTCGCATGTACGTAATGGGAAAACCAACCAAGTGGGAAGATTACTTGCACTTGGTAGAGTTTACTTATAACAATGGACATCAGGCATCCTTGGGGATGAGTCCGTATGAAGCTTTGTATGGAAGAAGGTGTAGGACACCAGTGACTTGGGATAATCCAGTGAACCAGATTATGCTTGGACCAGAATTGCTCAAGGAAATGGAGCAATAGGTTGTGAAGATCGGGCAGAATCTAAAATCAGCACAGGACAGACAGAAAATCTATGCCGATAAGCATAGGGTGAACAAGGAGTTCAATGTTGGGGATCATGTTTACCTCAGAGTGAGGGCAAGGAAGAGTTCCTTGAAGCTTGGAAGTTGTGCCAAGTTGTCTCCGAGATATTGTGGGCCGTTTGAAGTGCTTGAAAGGATAGGGCCATTTTCATATAGACTTGCATTGCCTACTAGTGCTAGAGCTCATAATGTTTTTCATGTTTCTTTGCTTAATAGATATGTAGATGATCCTAACCATGTGATAAATTGGAATGTGATTCAGGTGGAACCCGAGGGAGAGTTCCGAATCGAGCCAATGCGCATCCTCAACAAGAAGGTCACAATGCTCCGGAACCGAGCCATAGGTCAGGTAAAGGTGCAATGGGAGCACTTTGGACCTGAAGAGGCTAAATGGGAGCTGGAGGATGCCATGCGATCGGCACATCCATTTTTGTTCAATTCTGCGGAACACTAAGGCGATACCAGTGTAGCATTTTGTTCAAATTTTGTAAAGCACTGAGGACAGTGCTATTGAAGGGGGAAGGGAATGTAATTTCCCAATTTTGACCCCGTTACATTAGATGTATATGATGTATAAATTGTAAATGATCAGGGTGTGGAGCTAAAGGCCAAGGCCCCACCATTGATCGGTTATGTTATGTTTTGGAATTGAATTGTCACCGATGGTATATCAGGGCATGCGGCATATATTATGATGGTCATCATGTAAATATGCATCTATAATTAAAAATGAACCCGACCAGCTACGATCGCGGCAACTAAAATGAGAAAGGGGCATGATTTTCACAAGGATAGGGGTGGGGGAAATTGTCAACCTTGGCCAATGAGAGAAAAACCCATATGTCTTCTTGCTTTGTTTTATTCCAACCACTTTCACTAAGAAAGGATGCTCATGGTTGAGGCAGTTATGGTCTTCGAAGTGGGGTGGCAGGACTGTCAGTCCTCACCCACACGCACACTCTACCCATGATTTTGCTGTTCATCCTCTCACACAAATATTCTTCTCTCCACGACTGTGCTGAAGGCTCAGGCACTTCCAATTTTCGTGTCCTTCTTGTTGTTTGTTCATCCACGGAAAAAAATAGAGTTGTTTTTCCTCACGCAAGACCTCCATTGTTTGTTCATTCCTCACAAGGTCGGATTGTTTTCCACGCACAAGATTTTCCTAGTTTTTATCCATGTATTTTTCCTCTGCGGATCTACGGATGGTTTGGCTGTATTCTTCCCTCACGAACTGATTCGTGGGTCCTGCGTTGTCGTTTTCATTCATGCCCTGGCTGGGGAACTATAATGTCTTTCCCAGCATGGTCTATGTATGTTTTCCCGGTGACTTCATTGCCCAAGGACGGGTTGAGTTTTCCCCACGTTGTGAGCCACATCCACTGATGCATTTCGAGGGCTGTTAATTTCCCCAGGCCATGAGCTGTGTTTGCTGTTACGTTTGGGGACTGTTGTAGATGGTTTGAAGTCGTTTTCCCTGGTTTAAGCTGTGATAGATAAATTGATTGCCTGAGTGCAATGGTTGGTCTTCGGACTGTATTGGGAGCAGGGATGGGGGCTTAGTTTTGCTTGATAAACTTGGTGGCTGGAAACCACATAGACAGAGCTAGAGGGCTTTCCTTCTTCTCCATCACCCCCTCAATAGCACTGGAAGGGAATGAAGGGCCTGAGGGACTGTCTAGCAGAGAAGGGACTAATTCCTTGTGTTGGGTGTGTTTGGGTGTCTTAGAGGTCAGGCTAGTTCTGGTGTAGGTGTTCTTGGCTCTGTAATGAGCTCACCAGCTTAGCATTGAGCCTTTCCCAACTCCTTGATGGCCTGATAAACCCAACTTTGTTGGCTTGGTTGTGTTTTTTTGTGTATCCTTGGCTACGTGTAAGCCTGCTATTCCCTTATTCCTTGGAGAATCATGCCCAACTCGGGGTGGTAGCATTGCTGAGATATTAAGGAGCAAGCTGGCCTATGGTTGGGTGGAACGTTGCAGCAACGTAGCTAATTGCGGAATGAATTCATCTTGAGATAAGTAGTCTTGTCCATTTTTACTTCAGCAACTATATTTACTGTTAATGAATGTAATGAACATGTCGAATGCTTGTAGAAATGTATGTGGTTTCCGTTGTGTATGACAAGTGAATGGAATCTGTGCATGTTTCACTGTAATGCATTTCCCTGTAGCATTCTGTTTATGCAATTTTTATCATGTACGTGTTCATGGGGCTCTTAGCCCACTGTGATTAAAGTTTGGGTCGCGTCCTCTACGCTGGTCGGAGGCATGGGGACGTGACATGTAGTGTGGTATAAATCATGCAAACTAAAATAACATGAATGAAATTATGTTTTCCATGACCTAGAACTTGCATTAGTAGTACATTCTTAAAAATGTGGCACCATTATATTTTAGGGAATAATTTATTATTATTGATAAACAATACCTGTGTAAAGAACTTATTTGCTCAACCCATACTTAACACCCATCAAGCGAGTTGGATGGGCCTTTTGAGTGAATTTGATTTTGAGGTAAGACATATAAAGGGTAGGGAAAACAAAGTGGTTGATGCACTCAGCCGAACAATTCATAAAATTTATGAAATCACTATAATTCAACCAAAAAGTGACCTCAAAAACAAAATAAAAACAACAAGCATAAACGATGGTGAATATGGAAAATTATTAAATAGATTGCTAAAATATGAAGTAAATCTAAGTGGAACAGAATTCAAGGTGGAGCAGGAAGACCTAATATGGTTTAAAAATAGATTGTATATACCAAACATTACAGAAATAAAGTTGTTTATTTTAAATGAAATTCATATCAAACAACCTTACGCCAGCCATCCTGGTTATCAAAAAATGGTAACAACATTAAGGAAACAATTTTACTAGAGAAGTTTAAAAAATAGATTTGGTTAATTATCTATCTAAATGTTTGGAATGTCAACAGGTGAAGGTGGAACACCAACACCCAAAACGCTTGTTACAACCTCTACCACTTCCTAAATGGAAATTGAAGATCATATCTTTAGATTACATCATAGGTTTTCCAAAAACGCAAAAACAACATGATTATATCATGTTTGTAGTAAATAAAATGAGAAAATATGCACATTTTATCCCTATAAAGTCAACTTACAAAGCTGTAAATATTGCAAAGATATTTTTGAAAGAAATTTTCATACTACACGGAGTACCAAAAATGGTGATCTTTGACCGAGATGATAAGTTCACGTCAAATTTTTGGAAGTACTTGTTTGTGATATTAGAGACCAAAATAAATTTCAGCACTAGTTTTCACCGATAAATAGATGGACACACAAATCATTCCAATAAAATACTCAAAGATATGTTTAGGATGTACGACATGGAAAACTCACTAAGTGGAAATATTATTTACACCTTGTGGAATTTCCATACAATAGCAGATACTAATACTAATCAAATATGATCCCATTCAAGATTCGATATGGCCAAAAGTGTACTACCCCAATTAGTTGAGATATCCCAGTAAACCAGGATATGGTAGGTCTAGATATACTACATGACATGGGATAGATTGTTTGCAGTGTGTAGAAGAACTTAAAGGTGGCACAAGATCACCAAAAAAGCTACGTTGACTTAAAAATGAAGCATATGGAATTCATTGTCATAGACCATGTATATATTCAAGTTAAACCCAAAAATAGTTCACTTAAATTGGGAAATTGTACTAAGTTAGCATCACGGTTTTGCAATCCTTTTCAAATCCTAGAAAGAATAAGACTAGTAACGTACCGACTTGCACTTCTAGCACATTTAAAGATTCATAATTTTTTCCACATTTCATTATTAAAGAAATATATTTATGATCCTACTCACATCCTTGACTGGAGTGTGGTGTAGGTGGTACTAGAAGGCGAGTTCTAGGTGGAACCTATCCGTATTTTGGACAGGAAAGAAAAAAACACTTCGAAACAAAGTCATCACTCGGGTAAAGGTGCAATGGAAGCATTTAAGCCTCGAGGATGCTACATGGGAAATGGAGGAAAAAATACGAGTACAATAACCAGATTTGTTCCCAAAACCAATGGAAGAAGAATAAGAATACTAAGGACAATGTTAATAATTAAGGGGCGAGGATGTAATATCGCCAAATTAGTATTATGATTATTTTATTTTCAAACTAGTTTTCTTACTTTATTGAACAAATGATCAGGTCTAAAAATATGCCAAATGTTCAGATGTAATAAACTAATATGGATTAATAATAATAATAAAAAGAAGAAGAGAATATGTGAGCACAACCATGCTAAATGAGGAAATATTGCATACAAGGGTGGAAGTCAAATGAAGGTTAACCTCAAGGAAGTCGAAACAAGTGTCGAAAGTGCAATAATGGCACTAGAAGCTCCCTAAAAATCATGGATTTTTATAGCTGCAAAAATTTCAAAGGGAATCAGCTACTTACAAAATACCTTGGAAAAAGAAAGATAAAATGGTGGGCATATGCGGGAGGCAAGACACTGCTTAGTATGTCGAAGAAGGAAATCTTGTTGTGTGAGCACTCTAGTGTTTGGAAAGAGTTTCTGATCAAACTGAGAACTGTGACTGAGGTTGATGGGACTCCACTCTTGTAATGCATGATTTAGCTCAGGGGTGATCAAATCTAGTGAAGGCGACTTGATTTGGATCAATGGTTGGTTGGAGCATGGTTGTTCCTTTCATATTCGGTGTTTCCAATTTACTAGGTTCCAAATAGAGGTAAATTATTTACAGTTTGTATCTTCACTCATAGCCTATTGGTTGAAATTATTTATTTATATGTATACCATGCTAATTATAGGATGAGTGCCAATATTAACTCATGAAGGTGTATATGTTAATTACTAGAATGAATATTACAACAACGTGAATCTCCATGAAATATAATACTTTTTCTAATTCCTAAAGTAGATCTGGAAAAATACCTTATGTGGGATTAAGTTCATTTGAATGCCACTCTACTTTCTGTACAGACGAGTTTGTGTATTGGTATTAAAACCCTTTTTAATTACTTAAATCAGGTCTGGAAGGAATGCTTTGTTAGAGTTTAGAGTTTTTTTTTAAAACAAGAACCAGAAGAATTTATATAGAGTTAAAAAAAGGTTAAGCACAACCATAATCACAAAAAGGAAACCAAGGTTTCAGACTGCCATAAATCAAAAGTACAACCATGGATACGTACACCATTAACATATTTTTTAGATTTCCTAGGATGCATTTTGAAATAATTCAAACCCATTGAAGGGTAGATTCTTACATACTAATTGTTTAACAAAATACAGAAATACATCCAGAAAGCCAAAGATGAAACTACTACTTTTTCTTTCCTTCATGCCCATGAGCAGGGTGCATGACTGAAGTTTCCTGCATTGGGTGGTGGCCATGATCCAGGGTTTCTTGGAAGTGGCTACATTGATTTATGTTTACCATTTTTTGGATCTCTTATTTATTAAAATCAATAGTTCCCATCCAGTCGCAAATATCACGATCATTGTCATTGATTCTGGAATCGTGACAACCCATTTGGTTTGCTAAATATTTCACATCTGATGAATATGGAAATTAACAATACTACTACTTGTTTACATTTTTAGGGTTATTCTCCATTGCAATCATAGAAATACTGCTTGGATCCCAAAGAGGAGCAAAGAATGAAAAATGGGGTTACATGGGGCCAAGAGGAGAGCTAACGCAATTGTTCTCCCCATCACTGTTTAAAACCGCAAACAAATATAGAATTTTTTGTTCTTCTATAGGAGACCAACAACTAGAGAGGGGGGCAACAAAACTGAGTTGTTCTCTCTCGTGATCGCTCGACGGAGAAAACTTTGGGTCGTATGCATTCAAATCATTGGATTCTTCCATGGAGCGTGTCAACTATGGATTCAAAACCTCGGGGAGTTGGAGGGCAGGATGATCATTTAATTCCTTCACATGGTCAAAGGTACCACATGTCCATGAAGATGGACTTTTGTTGGTGAATTTCATGAATCCAAAATGGGGTGAAAACATACGAGAGGGACAAAGAATACACCCCCTCCTAATGAAAAAACCAATCCAACTATGGGACATTTTTATGGATAAGGAAATGACCCTTTACTGTTACCAGTCCAAGTTTGTTCTTGACCCCCTTGTTTGTGAGCTTGTTTGTAGATTTATTGTTGCCTTTGAGGATGTGAAAATAAGTGACCTAAGGAACAGGGTTTAGATAATTAATGTGATCATAAATTATCCTGAAGTTGGTTGAACCGTGATTATATCCAATCTCATTTTCTGGATGACATTCCTTGAGTCTCCAAAGACGATAATATTTGAGATATAAACCTTCCCTGCCAGTTCCAAGCTGAGAAGTGAAAATCGTTCATTTTAATTATTGGATCTATGTCGGATTCCCCAAACATAAGAAATCACTATTTCCTCCAGTATCAAATATAATCTCCCCTGCACCTGCCTCCCTAGTTTAGAGTATTTAAACAATAAGCTATTTTTGTATATAGAGCTTTGTGAAATTAAATTAATATTATAGAAACACTATCAATTTCACTTTTGCTGAAGATTAAAATTCCTATTAAAAGTTAACTAAACAAATGTCTAAACATTATATTTTCCATCATTAGTCGCTGAAGAGTTATGGTACTGATAGGAAACATCTACATCATTACTCATAAATGAAAAGTAGATAAACTAAATATCAACATATTTACCCAAATAAACCATGCTAACATGGGTAGGTGTTGACTGGCTTAGATGACACAAGTGGAAATAAACCAAATTATTTATCTATAGTCAAAATAAAATTAATGGATAAAAACTATTTAAGGCAGATCATGAGCAAGGTAAACAAAGAAAGGTAATATCTAGATCCTTCAATTAAGTAATACATATTTGAAAAGTAACAGTTCATCCATCTAGTTATAATCTTCTACTGAAGCGTGAATATCCAATGTACAAAAAAAAAAAATATTAAACTATTCATCAATGCATGGTGATTCTCAAAAACCTTAATGACAGGGTTTATTATGGATATAAAGAGGAGCTTTAAGACTTACATCCAAATATAAAAGACCAAATTTGTGTTCAAAAGTAGAACTCTGTATTTTCACATTTCGAAGTGTGATTGTATTAAATAAATAAAATTAAATCGCTCAAGATCCCGCGGACTACATCGGTGCATTCATATTTGGAAGAGAAATATGCATACTGCACAGAGTACTGAAAATGGTGATCTTTGACCAAGATGATGAATTCAAGTCAAATTTTTGGAAGTACTTCTTTGTGATATTAGAGACCAAAATAAATTTCAGCACTAGTTTTCACCCATAAACATATGGACACACGAAGCATGCCAATAAAATCCTCAAAGATATGTTAATGATGTACATCATGAAAAATATACTAAGTGAAAATATTATTTGCACCTTATGGAATTTGCATACAATAACAGATACTAAGCCTCATCAAAGATGAGCCCATTCAAGATTCTATATGGAAGAAAGAGGTACTACCCCAGTTAGTTGAGATATTGCAATAAACCACTATATGGTATGTCGAGATCTACTACATGACAGTGAATAGATTATCGGAAGTGTGCAGAAGAACTTAAAGGTGGCACAAGATCACCAAAAATGCCACGTTGACTTAAAAAGGAAGCATGGAGAATTTGTTGTCATAGACCACATATATGCTCGAGTTAATCCCAAAAAGAGTTCATTTAAATTGGGAAATTGTACTAAGTTAGCACCACTTTTTTGTGAGCCTTTTCAAATCCTAGAGAGAATCAGAGTAGTAGCATACTGAAATGCACTTCCAACACATTTAAAGATTCATAATGTTTTCCACATTTCTCTATTAAAGAAATATATTTATGATCCTACTCACATCATTGACTAGAATGTCCTGTAGGTGGAACCTATGCGTATTTTGGACAGGAAAGAAAAAAAACTTCAAAACAAAGTCATCACTCATGTAAAGGTGCACATTAGAGGAAATTTCAACTCAAAATGGGCCTCCTAAGGAAAATTAATAAATTAATAGTTAAAATAATAAAATAATATTTATTAATTTTGGAGAAAGAAAAGAAAAAACTACTTTTTTGTTCATATTTTCGACATATATCCCTATGTTTTTACTCAAATTCTGATTAGGAGAGCTCTTTGCATGCATAATTAAATTACATATCTAAATAGTACCAACTCGACATACTTTTGATGGGCCCCGCTACCCAAAAAACAAGAAATACCTGAAAACAAATGATGATGATGTCATCATCATGTGTTTTTTGGTATTTCTTTTTTTTGGGGTAGAGGGGCCCGTAAAAAGTATTCTGAGTGGGTACTCATTGGATGTTGAATTTAATTATGCATCCAATGAGCTCTCCAAATCGAAATTTTAGTAAAAACACAAGAAGATATGTCAAAAATATGAACAAAAAAAGTAGTTTTTTTATGATACCTATCCCCAAATTTATATTAAAAATTTGTTTAAGAGGTGCTCCCATTTTGAATTTTAAATCATTTTGATTGGCTAATACAAGATGACATGGAATTTCTATTATTTTTGGAAGGCCCATTTTAAATTTAAATTTCCTCTATGATGGAAGCATTTTAGCCTCGAGGATGCTACATGGGAAATGGAGGAAGAAATACGAGTAAAATGTCCATATTTGTTCCCAGAACCAATGGAAGAAGAATAATAACAATGAGCACAATGTTAATAATTAGGGAGTGACGATGTAATATCCCCAAATTAGTGTTATGATTATTTATTTTTAAAACTAGTTTTATTACTTTATTGAATAAATTGTCAAATCTAAAAATCTGCCAAATGTCTAGATGTAATAAACAAATATGGATTAATAATAATAATAATAATAACAAGAGAATATTTGAGGAAAACCATGCTAAATGAGGAAATATTGCATATTAGAATGGAATTTAAAGGAAGCTTAATCCCAAGGAAGTCAAAACAAGTGTCAAAAGTGCAATAATGGCACTAAACACTCCCTAAAAATCATGGATTTTGATAGTTGTGAGAATATCGAAGAAAATTGGAAACTTGTAAAATCCCTTGGAAAAAAAAAGATATAAGGGTGGGCATATACGAGAGGCAGGAGGAAACTTAGTATACTAGAGAAGGAAATCTTGTTGTGTGAGCACTCTGGTGTTTGGAAAGAGGTTGACCGGAATCCACTCTTGTAATGCACGATTTAGTTCAAGGGTGATGAAATCTAGTGAAGACAACCTTATTTGGATCAATTCGTTGTTTCCAATTGACTAGGTTCCAAATAGAGGTAAATTATTTACAGTTTGTATGAACTCATAGCCTATTGGTTGCAAATATTTATTTATATGTATACCATGCTAATTATAGGATGAGCGTCAATCTTATTTCATGAATATGTATATGTTAATTTCTAGAATGAATATTACAACAATGTTAATCTTCACGAAATATAATACTTTTTCTAATTCCTAAACTAGATCTGGTAAAATACCTTATTTGGGATTAAGTTCATTTGAATTATAATCTATTTTCTGTATAGAGGAGTTTGTGTATTGGTATTAAAACCCTTTTAATTACTTAAATCAGGTATGGAAGAAATGCTTTGTCAGGGTTTAGTGTATTTTTTTTTAAACAAGAACCTAAAGAATTTATATAGAGTTAAAAAAAGGTTGAGCACAACCATAATCACAAAAAGGAAACCAAGGTTTCAGATTGTCCTAAAGGAAAAGTACAACTATGGATACCTACACCATTAACATAGTTTTTAGATGTCCTAGGATGCATTTTGAAATAATTCAGACCCATTGAAGGGTATATTCTTCCATACTGATTGTTTAACAAAATACAAAAATGCATTTAGAAATCCAAAGCTGAAACTACTACTTTTTCTTTCCTTCATGCCCACGAGCAAGCTGCACGAACAAGGTTTCCTCCATTGGTTGTTCGCCATGATCCAGGGTTTCTTGGTAGTGGCTGCATTGATTCATGTTTACCGATTTTTGGATCTCTTCTTTAATAAAATAAACAGTTCCCATCCACTCGTGAAGATCACGATCATTGTCGTCGATTCTGGGCTTGTGACAACCCATTTGGTTTTCTAAATATTTCACATCTGACAAATATAGAAATTAACAATACTACTACTTGCTCACATTTTCATGGTTTTTCTCCATTGCAATCATAGAACTACTACTTGGATCCCAAAGAGGAGTAGAGAATCAGAAATGGGATTACATGGGGCCGGGAGGAGAGCCAATGCACTTGTTCTCCCCATCATTGTTTAAAACTACAAACAAATATAGAATTTTTCATTCTTCTTTAGGATACCGAAAACCAGAGAGGGGGAAAAGAAAAATGAGATTTTCTTCTCTCTCACGATCGCTCGATGGAGCAAACTTTAGTTAGGATGCATTCAAATCATTGGATTCTGCCATGGATCATGTCGGAAGTCGATTCAAAACCTTGGGAAGCCTGACGGCAGGATGATCATTTAACGCCTTCACATGGTCGAAGGTACCACATGTCAACTATGGTGGACTTTTTTCAATGAATTTCATGAATCCGAAATAGCGCGAAGACATATGAGAGGGCCCAAGAAAAAACCCCCTCCTAATGAATAAACGAATCCAACTCTGGGACATGTTTATCGATAAGGAAATGACACTTTATTGTTACCATTCCAAGTTTGTTCTTGACCCCCTTATTCACGAGCAAGATTAACTAAAGTTGGTTGAACCATGAGTATATCCAATCTCATTTTCTAGATCACCTTCCTTGAGTCTCCAAAGATGATAATATTTGAGATATAAACCTTCCCTACCAGTTCGAAGCTGAGAGGGAGAGAAACCCATTCAGCTTCAATACTGGATCTATGTCGGATTCCCCAAGCATAAGAAGTCATTATATTTCTTCTGGGATCAAATATAATCCCCCCGGCACCTTCCTTCCCATTTTAGAGTATTTAAACGCTAATGTATTTTTGTATATAAAGTTTTGTCTAATTATATTAATATTATAGAAACACTACCAATTTCACTTTTCCTGAAGATTAAAAATCCTAGTACAAGTTAACTAAACGAAGGTGTAAACGTACTATTTTCCGTCATTAGTCATGTTGATGTATTTGTAACTTCAGAATGTATTCACTTGTATTTCTGATGTATTGTAATATATTTGAGTCATGTCATACCTCAATGTTTATTCTGGGAAGTTTCTATAATGAGAAAGTCATGTCAAGTCATTGTGGGTAACCCTCCTATTGGTCAAGGGTTAAAGTCCCCACAGTTGTGGGGCCCTTGGGTTATTAGACTATCCTAGTGAAGTCGACCCTAGGTGAATCGTTGTAAGTCAGGGCAATAGTCCCCACCATTATGTTAAGGATAAAGCTTCTTGTTGGTCGAAGGAGGAAAAGACCGCACAAGTTGTGGGGCACTAGGGTTATTAGACACTCCTAGAGATGTCAACTCTAGTAAGTAATTGTTAAGTGAGGCCAACATGATGGAGTGGGTTTCAAGTGAAAGGAAGAATATAAATAGAGAGTGAGCCTCTCTATTTAGGACACACACACACTCACTCATTGGGGGCATATTAGCGAGAGAGGAGAAGCTCTCTTAGTGTGAGAAAGAGAGACTATTGCTGTCGGGAGATTATCTTTATGTTTTCGGGTTTTAACTTTGGTGCTGATTCAATATCTAAGGAATTTGTGGGGTATTCTCCTTTATGGTTTCCCTGAGGAAAATTCTTTGTATTTCTTGTCTCTTGTGTTGTGCTTGTCTTTTATTGATATACATGTTATTCTCTCAGTTAAAGATCCTAAGATCATAATGGTAGCTTGAATGATAAAAATCTAACATGGTATTAGAGATAACCTGAGAAGAAGACATTGTGTAGCTGCAGAAGCTATGAATTCTTACTTTTTGGGTCTCTCTCCACAATCCATTAGCAAAAGTATGCTAGGCTGACTCTCGATTGAAGGGCACATTTTTCTGTAGAAGTGGAATTTGATTCCGAGCATTTTCTGTTTTCGATGCGGAAATTAGGGCTTTCTACAAAAGAGTAATTTTTTACTGAGCCTGGCATAGGATTGTCCTCCTCGTCAAAATCAAATTTTCGAGACCTGGATCAATTTTTTTTTGTTGGGTGAAACTCCAAGAAAGTCAAACCCTAGTTTGACCCCGAGCTAGAAAAACCCTAAATACTAAAACTGCTAAGTTTTGGTACATTTGCTATACTGAGATTGGCATGGGATCAGGAGCTGAAAATTGCAGGGGCCAACTATAAAATCCTGATGTACTCTATGTCCAAAATTCAGCCTCCGATTCACTATATTCTGGGATATATGATCCCTCCAAGTTAGGGTTCCATTCTCTTCCAAAATTCATCCATAAACAGGACACCTGGGGAGAATTGCAATATCTTGGGCTACAAAGGTCCAATTTAAAATTCTTGAAGATTTTATAGAAATAGAATGGACTTTAATTTATGTGGTTTTAATTTCATACTCCGAAGATCAACCCGTGACATGTGGCAGGCCATACAACCTTGTTGTTCTGAACATTCCTGTAACAGGTCACCTTGGGGAAAGGATCATAAATCCCAATTGGTGAAACCAATTCTGATGAAAACTATGGTGTTGAATCAGGGACATGCGAAGTTACCTCAATGAAAATTTTCAGAGATAGAGGAGTAGAAATTTTGGAGATATCATAGAAAGAGTGACAGGAATTTCTACAGAAGAAATTCGAAAACTAGGGCTTCTTGTTTCGGGAGCTTCCCTCCACTCTTTTCAGAAAAGGAGTACATTGGACAGCTCCATTTGAAAAGATATATATTTCTATCCGATCAGATCTAAAAGATTCCAAGTTTCAAAATTTAGGGTTTCTCTGACAAACCCTAGATCAGCCAGCTCTGAAACTAGGACGGATACCTCAAATTGGTAAGATCTAATCTTTTGCTATTTTCATTTGAGGTTCTCATTTCAAAGGAATCTATCACATCAGCTTGATGATAAGCTTAGTGAAGTTGACAACTTCCAAGCATGGAAGTATATGATCTCTCTAGAGAAAATGAATTGGACACCTACATGAGTAGAAAGGTTCCGGTTCCAGAGGGAGATGATGCTAGCATCCTTACACAAGAAGAACTTGGTCAAGGACAAGAAGATCATTGTTGATTCAATCATGGATCAACTTGTACCACAAGTGTCTTTTCTAAAGACACTGATGATGTTTGATTCCCTAACCAAGATATTTGAAGGGAAGAACATAAATCAGAATATGACCTTAAGAAACCAGTTGAAGGAAGTGAAGATCTAGAATGTAGAGACCATACAGTCATCCTTTACAAGGGTCTCTCAAATCAAAGAACAAATTGAAGCGGTAAAAGAAGAAGTGAAGAATGAAGAAGTAGTGATAGCCATATTGAATGGCCTCCTAGGATCATGGGATTCATTCATTCGAAGAATGTGTTCCAAAAGGAAGTGATTACTTTCAGCAAAATCCGAGAAGAAGAAGAAGCTCGACTTATAAGAAGAGAAGATAAGATGGGAGAAACTGAAGATCAAGCTCTCACCATACAAAGAAGATCCCTCGAGCGATGAGGAATATGAAGAACTCAACTCTTGAAGAATCTATTATCCACCTTAGCATTTGCATAAGAAACGATGATTTTATGAATGAAGAAGACAATGAAGCTGAAGGCTCAAGAAGGAGTCTACCCATGAAACAAATAAAGATAAGTATTCAATTGTCATTTCATTGTTTTGTTATGCATTTGTTTATATTCAGTTAATGTATTATGCATGATAGAATGTTTGCATTAATGAAAGTATACTACCGATATGCATGTGATGGGTAAGTAGCTCATGGTGCTATACAACTCTCCATTGCTACTTATCTAGAATGAAGCCTCTTTGCTAACATATTGGATTAGTGCACAATCTCAATGTTGTCCTGGTAGATATGGAAGGCATCTAGAAATGTTTCTATGAGATATGGATGGATGTTGTATTGGATAAAGTAGTTGCATGATCATATATTTATGCATAAATATTTTCCAGTATGAATATTCCTTATGAAATGTTTCTAACCATAGAAATGCATTTGACTTGTAGGAAAGACCGCATACATAATCGCCTACAAGCAAAGAAGGATAAGACTTGTTCCGAAGAACAAGTGATGACATTTCAAAATGAAGAATAATATGACGAATACAGCGACATCATTGATGCAGAACCTTCAAGCTATGAAGAATTCTAGTTCAAGAAGAATGATGTCTAGGATGCAGTATTGATACATGAAGGGAAGTTCATAGTTCCATCATGCAGTAGATGGAAAAATCATGGGATACAAAGAAATATTCATAGCACAACGATTCTCACGAAAAGAAGGCCTAGACTACAAAGATACATTTGCAGCCAGTAAGAGTTTAAACACATATATGATGAGCTTGATGAAAATGTTAACCTTTGCTAGAAGGTTGAATATGCAAGTCTATACACTAGATGGTCACATAGAATATTAGTAGCTACGTGTCACTCCGGTAAAGAATGTTTCAGTGCATAGAGTATGGAAGATAGAGGGAGTATGATGCTCTGCTTCAGAGGGAGTGACTGCAAAATACCTAACATTCAACATGGTATGACAATATGGATAGATTACTGATGACTCTAGGCCTTACTAAGAGTAAAGCAGATTCCAACCTTTGCTTCAAGGTTGAAGGCGGAAGACCAGCGATGCTCCTATTATGTGTCGATGCACTATTTTTCTAAACATGGAGGTGTGGAAGAATGTGGATGGAATCTTCCTTGGACAAGGTAAGTATGCAGTAGAGATCCTAAATAGGTTTGGGATGATGGATTGCAACACTATGGCCACACCTATGGCATCAAACTTGAAGCTCTTGAACGATGCTTCATCAGAGTCAGTTGATGCTATGATGTATCGTCAGATGATTGGGTCTTTAATGTACCTAACAAACATGAGACCAGATATTTGCTTTGCTGTGAACACCTTAAGTCAATTCCTGATAGATTCATGACATGTTCACTTGATTGCTGCAAAGCATATTCTGAGTTACCTGAATGGTACAGTTGATTATGGGCTCAAGTATGATGTGAATCAGAAGATTAACGTGGAGGGTTATGTTGATTCAGATTGGGGAGGCAGTGCCATCCATAGGAAGAACACTTTAGGTTGTTGCTTCAATATGGGATCAGGTGTGATCTCTTGGTTTAACAGGAAGCAATCATATGTGGCACTGAGTACAGCTGAAGCAGAGTATGTCACAGCTTGTTTAGCTAGTTGTGAGGTAGTATGGCTATGAAAGCTACTATCAAATTTATTTGATCTTCAGATGGATGCTACTTGTATACATTGTGACAACCAAAGTTGTATGAAGTTTTCATAGAATCCAGTGTTCCATGACAAGTCAAAGCATATCAAGATAAAGTATCAATATATTAGGGATATGGTGTAGAGGGGAGCATTGAAGCTCCAGTATGTTGTGATGGAGGAATAAATAGCTTATGTATTGACGAAGCCATTGGCTAGGCTAAAGTTTGAGTACTTCAGGGAGAAGCTTGGTGTTCTCCAGATTGAGGTTTCCTCCAAGGGAAATTTTTGAGACCCATAGCCATTCTAACATGGTGAGAGGATTGGTTCCTTCCATGGTCAGATGTAAGGGCTGAGCCATTCTATCATGGTGAGAGGATTGGTTCCTTCCATGTCATATATGAGTGCTGAGATCCATAGCCATTTTGATGAGTAGGTCAGATATAAGGGCTGAGCCATTGTGTCATGGTGAGAGGATTGGTTCCTTCCATGTCAGATGTGAGTCTTGGCCATTCTGTCAAGTAAGACAGATGTAAGGGTAATTTCCATTATGGGAATGGAGGTACCTGGTCAGTTACCAGGAAAAATCAGTCTAGGACTGAGAATCCATTCTGATGTGATAGAGGGATGTGTTCCCACTTGATCATATATAAGGGCTGAACCATTCTATCATGGCTAAAGGATTAGGTTTCTTCCATGTCAGATGTGAGTGTTGGCCATTCCGATGAGCAGGATGAATGTAAGGGCAACTGCCATTCTCTAGGAGAATGGAGGCACCTGGTCACTTACCAAGTAGCTCAGTCAAGGACTGGGGGCCATTCTGATGTGACTGTAGGATTGTTTCCTACAAGATCAGATATGAGTGCAGAGCCCTTCCATCATTGTGAGCAGGATGTGTTCCCACCTGGATGGATGTAAGTGCAGAGCCTTTTCATCATTGTGAGCAGGATATGTTCCCGCCTGGATGAATGTAAGTGCAGAAATCTTTCATCATTGTGAGGAGGATGTGTTCCAGCCTAGATGAGATTCTTTCATCATTGTGAGCAGGATGTGGTTCCAGCCTGGATGGAAGAATAGAGATCTTCCATCATTGTGGTAGGATGTGGTTCCGGCCTATATGAAAGTACAAAAATATTCCATCATTGTGGTAGGATGTGGTTCCAGCATGGATGGAATTATAGAACTCTTCCGTCATTGTGAGCAGGATGTGGTTCCGGCCTGGATGGAAGAACATATATCTTCCATCATTGTGGTAGGATGTGGTTCCATCCTGGATGGATGTGAGTACTCTGCCTTTCTGATGAGTAGGTCAGATATAAGTGCTGAAGAAGACCTACATGGAGGCTAGGCCTACAACCAGCATGAAAAAAGGCTGGCTCTGTAGAACTTCTTGTGATGAGAAGAATCATGAGATAGCACCCATGATGATCCAAATCAAGCAATGATCCAGATCCAGTGATGATGATCCAGTAGTAATGATCCAGATCGAGAGATGATCTAGATCCAATGATGATCCAAATCCAATGATGAGATCGAGTGATGATCCAAATCCAGCAGTGATGATCCATGTCAAGTGATGATGTTAGTCTTTCAACATTAATCTAGCATTATTTTAGGATCCTTACTGAGTGATGTGTGCTAAATAGAGACCCCAGCTCTCTATTTATACTAATCTCGACATTACTAAAACCCTACTAGGGTCGACCTCTACTTGGAGAGTCTAATAACCCTAGTGCCCCGGAACTGCGATGACTTTAACCCTTAGACAATCGGAGGGTTACCCACTATGACTTGACATGACTTGTTTACATTATTGATTCTCTCGATCGAAACATCGGGGCATGACAACATGACTCAATTACATAATAGATACATCCCAAAATAAACATCGAGTTACATCGAGTTACAATACATAAGATACATAGATGAATACATTCCAAAGTTACAAATGCATCAACACTCCCTTTTAACTAAGAAGGTATTCTTTCGACACAATTTTTAGCACTGGTCTTCTTCTCTGTATCAACTGGAACATCTCATCATCTGCATCTCGAGTCTTCTGAGTCTTCAAGTCATCTTCCTCTTCAAGTCATCTTCATTCTGGATCATCTCTTGATCTAGATCATCATGATACATCGTCACTGGATCTAGATCATCTCTCGATCTGGATCATCATCACTGGACTGGATCTAGATCATCACTTGATCTAGATCATCACTGCTTGATCTGGATCATCACTCGATCGGGATCATCACTGCTAGATCTGGATCCTCTCTCAATCTAGACCTCTCGGAATCTTCATAACTAGATCTAGATCATAGCTCAATCTGGATCTCATCTAGTCATCATCATGTGTGCTATCTCGTCATAGGAAGTTCTACAGAGCCAGCCTTCTTTCATGTTGGTTGTAGGTCTAGCCATCAGGTAGGTCTTCACCCAGCACTTACATCTAAACTACTTTTCAGAAGGGCATACCCAGCACTCACATCTGATCATGTAGAAACCTATAATCACATCAAAAATGCCCAACACTCACATTCACCAGCATGACAAGACATCACTATCATCTATGAAAAGGCTTCACCACTTATATCTGACCTGTAAGGAAACAAGTCCTCCACCCTCACCAGAAAGGCTTGCACTCACATCTGACCTGGAAGGAACTAAATCCTCCACCCTCGCCAAAAAGGCCCCCAGTCCGAGACTAAGCTACCTGGTAATGGACCAGGTGCCTCCATTCTCCCGGAGAATGGAAGTTGCCATTATATCTGACTTGGTAGGAAACAAATCCTACACCCTCACCAGAATGGCTTGCACTCACATCCGACCTGGAAGGAACCAAATCCTACACCCTCGTCAGAAAGGCCCCAGTCCCAGACTAAGCTTCCTGGTAATGGACCAGGTGCCTACACTCTCTCGGAGAGTGGCAGTTTCCATTACATCTGTCCTACTCGACAGAATGGCCAACACTCATATCTGACATGGAAGGAACTGAATCCTCTCACCATGATAGAATGGCTCAGCCCTTATATCTGACCTTCTCATCAGAATGGCTATGAATCTTAGCCCTCATATCTGACATGGAAGGAACTGAATCCTCTCACCATGACAGAATGGCTCAGCCCTTATATCTGACCTACTCCTCAGAATGGCTATGGGACTCATCACTTTCCCTTGGAGGAAACCTCAATCCGAAGAACACCAACCTTCTCCTTGAAGTACTCGAACTTCACTCTGGCCAATGGCTTTGTCAACACAACAGCTATCTGTTCCTCCATCGTAACATACTGGAGCTTCACTGCTCCTCTCTACACCATATCCCTGATATAGTGATACTTGATCTCGATGTGTTTCGACTTGTCATGGAACACTGGATTCTCTGACAAATTCACACAACTCTGGTTGTCACAATGTATACAAGTAGCATCCATCTAGAGATCAAATAAATCAGCCAGTATCTTTCCCAGCCATACTTCCTCACAACTAGCTGAACAAGATGTGACATACTCTGCTTTAGTTGTACTCAGTGCCATACAGGATTGCTTCCAACTAAACCAAGATATCACACATGATCCCATACTGAAGAAACATCCTAAAGTGCTCTTCCTATCGATGGCACTACCTGCCCACTCTGAATCGACATAACCCTCTAGGTTAATCTTATGATTCACATCGTACTTGAGCCCATAATCAGCTGTACCCCTTAGGTACCTCAGAATATGCTTTGCAGCAATCAAGTGAACATTTCTTGGATCTGTCAAGAACTGGATCAAGGTGTTCACAGCAAAGCAAATGTTTGGTCTCGTGTTCGTCAGGTACATCAAAGACCCAATCATCTGACGATACATCATAACATCAACCGACTCTGATTAAGCATCACTCAATAGCTTCAGGTTTGATGCCATAGGTGTGGCTATAGTCTTGTAGTCCATCATCCCAAACCTCTTCAAAATCTCTATTGCATATTTCCCTTGTCCAAGGAAGATTCCATCCGCACTCTGCCACACCTCCATACCTAGAAAGTAATGCATCATACCCAAGTCCTTCATTTCGAACTCGGCAGCAAGCTTTCTCTTTGTATTAGCAATCAACCCATCCATACCTGACACAAACAGATCATCTACATATAGTAGAAGCATCACTGGGTTTCTATATTCAACCTTGTAGTAAAGGTTGGAATCTGCTTTACTCTTGGTAAATCCCAAACTAGATAGAAAGCTATCAATTTTTCCGTACCATGTCCTGTGTGCCTGTTTCAAACTATACAGGGATTTCTTCAATCTGCACACATGAGGCTCCCTTTCATGTGTCTCAAAACTGAGTGACTGTTCTACATACACTTCCTCTTCCACTACACCAATCAAGAAAGCAGTCTTGACATCAATCTAGTGTATCTTCCATTTCATCACTGCAGCCAGAGAAAGTACTGATCTGATGGAAGTGTATCTGGCTATAGGTGCAAAGGTTTCTTCATAGTCTATTCCTTCTTTCTGAGAGAAACCCTGAGCTACAAATCTTGCTTTATATTTCTTAATGCTAACATCTGCAGCATGTTTGATCTTGCAAATCCATTTGGAAGTTACAACTGACTTCCTATTTGGTCTTGAACATCATTCTTCATGATCGATTGGTAATCCTCGATCATAGCATCCTTCCATTCTTTCCGTTTTGTTGTTTCTTCATAACTGGAAGGTTATTTATCAATGAAATCACATAGTAAGGCTACATACCCGGAGCAGGATCTAGTCCTCTTTCTTTCTTTGTGATTCTCTTCTTGAGCCCCATATCTTTCTGCACCTTGGATAAGTTCTCGTACCCAAGCAGGTTTCCTCTTATGAGTATTCTTCTCCAGAGGTGGATCTATAGGTCTTTGTGGTTCTTCAAATTCTCGATCTTCTTCTTGAGTTTCTTCATTCATGGTTGTATCATAAATTCTGGGTGCTTCTGCTTCTTCAAATTCTTCAGTAGGTCTCTTTCTGGATTTTTTGTAAGCTGTGTCTTCATCAAATGTCACATCCCTGCTGATGTCAATCTTCTTGTATCCTGGGAAATATATTCTATAAGCCTTCGAGCTTTCAGAGTATCCCACAAATATACCCTTCTTTCCTGAAGGATCTAATTTTGTTCTCTTCTCTCTTGGGATGTGTATGTACACAGGACAGCCGAATATTTTGAGATGGCTGACTTTTGGTTTCTTGCCAGAGAAGACTTCTTCAGGAGTCTTATTCTCGAGTACTCTATGTGAAGTACCGTTTTGTACATACACCGTTGTTCGGGCAGCTTCCGCCCAAAGATACATAGGAAGGTCTTGATCATGAAGCATTGCTCTTGGAGCTTCCATGATAGTTCTATTCTTTCGTTCCGCAATCCCATTTTGTTGTGGATTATAAGGGGTGGACAACTCCCTCTTAATCCCTGACTTATGTTATCATACAAAAGGATCCATGGCTTCTGCTTACGTTGAATTACAATTTTGGACAAGAAATACTGAATAAAATTTGGGCTAGACCCAAACCTTGTGTAGGAAGCTACAGGTCTTGAATGATAGCAAACTGCGGAGAAAGAACAAGAAATATCAAAGGATCTCAGAACATAATGGACAAAGCAATAAAAGATGACTCGGGAGAAGAAGGAAATGGTTGAAGGACAAGAACACCAAGGACGGTGTTAATTTTAGGGGGGGAGGATGTAATGTCCCTCCTGTATACCCCAAAGCAATTTGTAATTTTGAATGTTATTGTATTTGTTTTCGGGTGAGGAGCTCAAGGCCAAGGCCCCACCAAAAGCAAAACTTTCATCTTAAAAAAGTTAATTACCTAAGTGGAAGACTTAGGAGACAAAAAATAGGGACACCCATTAACATGGAGTCAACTCAACCCACAAAGAAGTTACTTCCACCTCACTTTACTCAAAGGTATTGAGTGGAAGCACACTCGTATATAT
>LPNX011083708.1:397709-402709 GCA_001517045.1 Pseudotsuga menziesii
TAGTCACTAATTTTGGAGATGTCGTGTAGTTCCCTAAACTAATAGACATTGATCATAATTACCCTATTTTATGGTCTTCTATTGTGGAGGTGTTACCAGGAATGCGGTACCGTTGATTATGGAAGCATGATTCACCAAATTATTTATGGGTTGCTGAAACATGGTTTCGGAGGGGAAGAAAAGGGAATTGTGCATCTTGTTTGGGGGAGGAGGGATTTTAGCACGGGGAGAGGAATGATCTTCGGGTTGGACGTACAATGAGCTCTGCAAAAATGGGGAAGGATCCCAGCCCTTGTGCAAAGAGGTCTTGATGATTTCAATCAGGAGAGTTGTTTTGACACATGACTTTTTTCAGCAAAAGAATAATGCAATCTGTATGCTTATTGCTGAATAGGTCTGGATGACAGGATTTTGGGAAATTTTATTAAATAAGTAAAGATTTCAAGCTAGTGTGGTTTGTGCAGAGATGAGGTTGTGCTTCAACTTCCTTGTGATATTCTACTACATTATTCTCAACAATGGCTGTTGCATATGGCAAATGTATACACGTTACCCTCTCATGATGATGGTGGATTTCAAAATCGCATTGAGGGTTGCATTCTTCTAGTGGTTATCATGGTTTGGGAGTCACCAGGAATGGTTGGCCTTGTTAGAATCCCCTTGATATTTCTATTGGATTACTCTGATCCAAAAACCCAGAAACGTCAAGATTGTTCACATCTGTATGAATAGAGATCCATATCAGGGCTAGATCACTATATTTGGATCATCGAAGCGATGCATGCTTATTATCATCCTCTAGCTGGAAGGTGGATGAGAAACTTGAGGTAATAGAAGCAAAAATGAGAATGCTAACTAAAAGGAATCGTTGTGATGGCTTGTGTACTGGTTAGTGTCTTCTCATATCCCTTTAACAACTTGGCTCTGCATTAACTTAGTGAGAGAATCAACCTTACTAGTATTGCCTTCTCATTTTATGTGAACATTGTTTTATTACTATCATTGCAAGCTGGTGTTGGTTGATTTTTATGGAATGGTTCCTAGCGTATACCAAGCCAGCTATTTGATTTAACCGTCCTACCTGTGGAGTACGGATCTATAATTCTAGGTTTTCTTTTGTTCATTTCAAATCTAGTAACAACCATAATTGTTATTTGGAAAATAGGTCAACCTAGACATGTGTTCCCTTCAGCTGCGACTTGATTCAATCGTGATCTACCTGCTTGTCATGGGATTAGACGCCATGTCTTAATATTAAACTCCATCGCCTTCTTCCAAGCCTGTGTGATGTATAAGTTTCATGACATTCCAAACCTGTCTACACAGTTTTTGTCATGGCACATTTTTGGGTCTGACCCAATTATAACTATCAGCGATTGTTATATATATCAGCGATAAAGTACTGCGATATTTTTTGCAGTTAAGTTGTGTTTCCCAATCGAAACCCTTACTTTGGCTATGATTTGGAAATTCATATCAGGTTTACCCTTTTTCCAGCGCTTGGTAAAGTGTGGACCCTGTGTAATAACCAAACTAAATCCCCACTACCAATGATTGGGTAGATTTTGTCGATACGAAAATGGTACTCCTTGGCTACAGGCTTGAATGTTAAGTTCACTCTGCTATTTGAGTGTTGTGAAATGAGCTTGTACTCATGCCAACAAGTGTACATTGTCCCCAAGTACCTACCTTGACGGCTCTTCGCAATTTTATGTCTGATCCAACCCCCCCTTCTGCCTGATTTTGTACAGAGCTAGTGCATCTTTCTGCAGTTTTCTTTTTGTTGTTTGAGACCCAAGTAAAAAATTTGTATGCAGTATAATAACAAAAGAGGAATACGACAATAACTGGAATAACATAATAGAACTGAACGATTGAAATATATAAACTTATTTCGGAAGGAAAACTGTATGCATAGATTTGAACGATAGAGTCTGGATCCATAAATCCATTGTTTACATTTACATAATCCAGATATATAATTATTCCAGTAGAAGATTTTCATGTATGTACTGTAAATGTGGAGAAAGCTTAGGCATAGCTCGGAATGGAAGGGTCGGAAACCCATGGACCCCTATTTACCTTCACCTATGCCATACGCATGAGTATTAATAATTATCATTCCCAAAATAATTATTGTAACCATCAAAATGGTCAAGTAACATCCGAAATAGTAGAATCTGATTGAATAGATCCCATGCCAAGAAGGCAATTGGGACATAGTTTAGAAACACTCTAAGAGAGAGTCCAATGGAAATATGGTACAGCAACATTGATGTTGCGGATTGTAACTTTTAATGAATTAAAGGTTATAGGATGTGACAATTTTGTGGACGTAGCCCATGGATTGGGTGAACCACGTACATTGGTCTTGGTATTATGTATTCATGATATGCTCTTGTGTTTATGTGTGTTCTTATTGTACTCTTGAGTTATATGTGTTCTTGTTGTACTCTTGAGTTATATGTGTTCTTGATGTACTTTTGAGTTCGCGTGTGTCCTAATGTACTCTTAATTTATGAGTTCTTGAGGTATGTTCCCCTGATGGATATGATTATGCATTTCGATCTCTCGATAAAGATGACGGATTGTATTAAATAAGCAATGATTTTGGATGGTGACATTATGTTGGATAATCTAGAATGAATTATTAGCTAGAGTGATTGATCAATGTCCTTACTTAGTATAACTATGTAAATCTTAGTAGAAAAAAAATATGATAGTTGACTTTAATGCAGTAAGGTATGGTATTTCAGATTTAGTATGTTATGTTGTCTGATTTACACTGAAATATTAGTTTACCTTATTCTCACTCACAATCCTAAGAGTAATTTTTTGAAGGTACAAGTGGTCTTGAAAGGAAAGAGTCTCCTCCCTTTTTGATTTGATACATAGTAATTGGTATAAGGGGCTTGTTTCCTTCTAGGGTAAATCAGCCTTAAGATGACCTGGTTTGATAGATCCCTAAATGAAAGGGGTATTTTCCCGTAGAAAGAATTCTTGATTTATTTTATATAATTAACTCATGGGTGTGTGCAAGAAGTTGAGGGTCTCTTTTGGCACGTTAGATGCAATACAAAACTGAAAAAACAGGCATCCATCAACTTGCATGGATATTTTGAGACAATTACAAAATGAATCTTGCGATCAGTAAAAAAAAAGAAATGTAGGAAATTGAATGAACTTTCCAAATATATATTTTTTTTCTATTGAAAATGTTGTTAACTATCTAAAGTTAGATAAATTTTAACGGGCACTTTTTATTTTTTGGACAAATTATAAGGTATATGTTTTTGTGGGTGCAGTGTCTGAGTGTCTAAATGATGGAATAAACTTACGAAAACCGGTATACGTATAGAGAACATATAGGACTAGTGCACGACTATTTTTCCAATAATAAAAATAAATTTTTTTAATTTTTTTTTTAATTATCTAAGAGATCAAACCTCGAAAATGGTACGTCAATTGTGGGTGCAACATTTGAATGTCTTAATGCAATTATTTGGAAATGGGTTTTTTATAGCATGTAGAGGTTGGTGCTCTTTAGTGCACCATATAAATTTTTTTTAAATGGTTTAGAAACGAAAGAGATATGGACAAAACACTACTAGTGTGTTTTTTGAGTTGAGTGATGACAAAAGATAAATAAGAAAAAAATAGAAAAAATTATGTATTCTTGTCAAAATTTACATATTTAGAATCTGCAAAAAAAACCATATCTGTTTCTAAAATCTCATAAAAAATGGAGGTGTGCAGCATAATTAGACGAACCACTAAACATGAGCATATTGAAAATATGGATATAATGCTGAATTTGCCATGGTTTATCATACTCCAAGGCACAAGCATGTTGAATCCAAAGCAAAGTACAAAGCAGACACATAGGCATAGGAATTCCATGAAAGCATGGGTGGAGGCTCGGCCTTATCATTTGGAGGGAATAATTTTTTGAATTTAAACAATACGCGAGCGCGATTTAACTAAACAAAACGCGTGCGCATTATATAGAAACAAAAATGCAAGCGCGTTATGTGCACACCAATCGCGTGCGCGTTATGTAAAACCAAAAATAGAATTCATCATCATTTTCATCTTCTTCATCATCTTCAACTTCATCATCATCATCATCATTAACATCATCATCATCAACATCATGAACATCATCATCACCATCAACATCATGAACATCATCATCACCATCGTCGTCATCAACATCATCATCATCATCATCACCTTCCTCATCATCTTCATCATCATCATTAACATGATCATCATCTTCATTACCTTCATATTCATCTTCATCATCATCATCATCATCACCTTCCTCATCATCATCATCATCATCATCACCATCGCCATCATCATTATCCTAATCATCATTATCATCATCCTCATCCTCATCGTCATCATCAACTTCATCATCACCATCATCATCATCATCATCAACATGATTATCATCATCACCATCAACATCATGAACATCATCATCACCATCGTCGTCATCATCATCATGAACATCGTCGTCATCACCATCATTGTCATCATCATCATCATCATCATCGTCATCATCATCACCTTCCTCATCATCAACATCACCATCACCATCATTATCATCATCAACATCACCATGATCATCATTATCATCTTCATCATCATCAACATCACCATGATCATCATTATCATCTTCATCATGTCCATCTTCATCATCATCATCTTCACCATCATCAGCTTTATCATCACCATCGTCATCATCATCATCAGCACCATTGCCATCATTGCCATCATCATCATCAACAACAACAACATTATCACCATCGTCGTCATTGTCATCATCATCACCATCATCATCACCTTCATCATCCTTATCATAATCATCACCATCAACATCATCATCATCATCGTCATTGTCATCATCATCACCATCATCATCACCTTCATCATCCTTATCATAATCATCACCATCAACATCATCATCATCATCATCATCATCGTCGTCGTCG
>LPNX011083708.1:410209-423467 GCA_001517045.1 Pseudotsuga menziesii
TAGTTATCCCGCCCTTTGCGGTTAAATTCAGCGGCAAATTTTTGTTGGATTGTGTGCAACCATTTTTAAAATAGTACAACATTTATTGCCACTTTACCTCAGGCGGTCATGCTACTCGGTTGAAGGATCAACCAAAGGAAGTGGCAGGTCCGGGTCCTGAAAAGCACCCAAAAAACTCTCTTAGGTTCAGGTTAGTAAGATTTGCGATATTTTGATTCCGTGAAGACGTATTAGTGAAGACTGAGGTAATTTTTCTTTTGTTTGAGAAGTATCTTTTTCCTTGATATGCATTCTTCCTTTGATAATGGTAATTGTTTTCTTTTTAAAAGATTTTACTTGAGATCCTATTAATTTTGGTCATTTTGTTTTTAAACAGAAATCACTCATGGAGAGTGGAGATGCTACATTAACTGAATGCCGTATTTGTCAGGAAGAGGACAGTAAAGAAAATATAGAAAATCCCTGTGCCTGTTCTAGCATTTTGAAGGTATGAGGTTTAGGGCTTAGGAGATAGATTAAAGTAGTTTGGATATGTTTAACCTGTAATTTATTTCTCTCTCTCTCTCTAAACCCTTAACCCCCAAGCTCTATCTCTCTCTCTAAACCCCTAACCTCCAATTTCTATCTCTCTCCCTCCCTCTCTCTCCGAATCCATAAACCCTATCCCCCAATGTTTCTCTCTTTCTACATCATTAAACACAAATCTCTCTCTAAACCCCATACACCCAATGTATCTCTCTCTCTCTCTTTCTATGCTTCTCCCTCTCTCCCCCCTGTTCTCTCTCTCTATCTTTCTATCTTTATCCATCTATGTAACTATATAAGCTCCTAACACTCACTTTATCTCTTTTTTTTAAACACCTAACCCCTAGTATCTCTCTCCCTCTAAACCCTTTCCCTCCAATCTCTCTCTTTCTCTTTTTAGACCCTTAATCCACAACCTCTCCATTTTACTCTCTCTCTTCACCCATAACCATTAACCTCTCTTTGTCTCTCACTCTAAACACATACTCTTAATCTCTCTCTAAACCCCTAACCTCCAATCTCTCTCTCTGTCTCTCACCACTAACCCTCAATATTTCTCTCTATCTCTACCCCTAACATCTAATCTCTCTCTCTCTATAAATACCTAACCTCAAATATCTCTCTATATAAATACCTAACCTCTAATATATATCTCTCTAAATCAATATATATATAAATTCTTGACACCCATATCTCTCTTTATTTGAACATGTATCCAACAATCTATATCCCTCTCTTTCTCTAAACCCCTAATGTATAATCTCTCTCTCTCTCTCATATATATATACTCATAACCCTATATCTGTCTTTCTATATATAAACCCCTAACCCACAACCTCTTTTTCTAAAACTTGAACCCCCAACCACTCTCTTTCGCTCTCTCTCTCTCTCTAAACCCATGATCCCAAATATCTCCATATTTCTCACCTTCTCTCTCTTTCTAAATCACTAACCCATAACCCCCAATACATCTCTCTCTATCTAAACCCCTAACATCTCTCTCTGTCTAAATCATCCACACCATCAACATCATGAACATCATCATCATCACCATCAACATCGTGAACATCATCATCATCATCCTCACCATCACCATCAACATCATCACCATCAACATCATGAACATCATCATCATCATCATCATCACCATCATCATCACCTTCCTCATCCTCATCCTCATCCTCATCATCATCATCACTTTGAACATCATCATCATCATGATCAACATGAGCATCATCATCACCATCAACATCGTGAACATCATCATCATCACCATCAACATCATGAACATCATCATCATCATCCTCACCATCACCATCAACATCAACATCATGAACATCATCATCATCATCCTCACCATCACCATCAACATCAACATCATGAACATCATCATCATCATCTTCCTCATCATCATCACCATCAACATCATGAACACCATCATCATCATCATCATCATCACCATCAACATCATGAACATCATCATCATCCTCACCATCAACATCACCTTCATCATCATCATCCTCATCATCCTCATCATCATCATCATTCATCACCATCAACATCATGAACATCATCATCATTCATCATCATCATCATCCTCATCATCATCATCATCATCACCTTCATCATCGTGAACATCCTCATCATCATCATCACCATCATCATCATGAACATCATCATCATCCTCCTCCTCATCATCATCATCCTCGTCATCATCATCACCTTCATCATCGTCATCATCATCACCGTCAACATCATGAACATCATCATCATCATCCTCATCCTCATCATCATTCATCATCATCATCATCATCACCGTCATCATCATCATCATCATCATTCATCATCACCATCAACATCGTGAACATCATCATCATCATCCTCATCATCATCAGCATCAACATCATCATCATCATCATCATCCTCATCATCAACATCATGAACATCATGACATCATCATCACATTTTTTCAGGTATTTCTTGTTTTTGGGGTAGCAAAGTCCATCAAAAGTATGCAGTGTGGGTAATCATTGGATGCGGAATCAAATTCCGCATCCAACAAGCTCTCCCGATCAAAATTTGAGTAAAAACACAAGGAGATATGTCGAAAATACAAACAAAAAAAGTAGTTTTTTTCTTTCTTCCTCCAAAATTAATCAATATTATTTTATTATTTTGTTATTTTCCTTAGGAGGCCCATTTTAGACCCCAAAATTCCTCTAATGTCATCATTCATCATCACCATCAACATAAAAAACATTTAGAATAATTAAAAAATTTACACTTTATTGTAAATATATATTTGAAAAAAATTCCTTTGAAATGTAACTTATAGGTCCATCTCCTTTTTATTATTATTTAATCATTATCAATTATCCATTCATAAAAAATTTTAAACTAAAACAACTTTATTTGGATTAGTTTATTGTTGAGTGGGGTTTTATGATGTAATGGTTGATCCATTTATTATAACATGTTCTTTTACCCTTTTCCATTAATATGTATTCCTTTTTTATTTATTTTTCTAACCTATATAATATTTACATATTGGAATGATCCAATTCATAATATAAGGGTTAATTTCAATTTAGATAAATATTCTATCTTTTCCCTAAAACTCTATGGAAATCCTAGAAGAATAAATATGTAATTTAGTTAAATTTTCTATGCCTTCCCTGCTAAGGAATTTTCAATAAAATATTAGATTTTTTCTTAAGAAAATACTCAATCATTTCCTTAAGTGGGTAATTTCTTGTCTAGAAATACTTAAGGAATAATAGTGCACTTATACTTTATTGGTTAAATAGAGACCAATACTAATTTGTTTTCCTTTCGGTATCTAAGATACCATGATGATATATGTCATCATTTAAGGATTTAGTAGCATTTACCCTTCCCTAGTTGATTCATTTGTTGTAATGTCCCAAAATTTGGCCATGGAACACAAGTGCCTAAGTCACTTAGAGTTGTTCATGTTTATTCACCTAGGGTTTGATTTGGGCTAAGTATTTGCTAATCCTAAGGTCCAAGTTGGAAATAATTCAACAATGATAAATTGGTATAGGAAAATGCATTATGGAGATGGTGAACCTTAATGTATTCATCAAACGAGCTAAAAGATTGATGTGGTTGAATTATTGAAGAAAATGCCAAAGTTTGGCATTCGCAAGGTTTGGAATAATCATTGGTGGAAAAGTCCAAGGAATTTCAACTCATATTAGTGTGGACAAGGATAATATTGTTGAAGGACAAGGATAATACTAGTGTGGACAAGGATGATATTAAAAATTGAAAAAATATGAAATGTAACTTTAAGTCCATTTCTTTTTAATAGATTGGGATTTGAAATTAAATTTTTATGTATTATAAAAATGAAATAAGCTGTGCACCCACTTGTATTAAATTTTGATTAGATTATACAAGTTGATTACGTTTAGCCGTGCACCCACCCCATTAATTGTGGTTGAAGATATCGCGTGCGCGTTTTGGTTATACAAATCACGTACGCGTTTTTATTGGTAAAATCGCGTGCGCGTTTTGGGACTGTTAAAACAGTGAATTGTCATTGTCTGAGAGCAAATTCACTGCGTGTTTTCTAAAAATTTCAATTACCGCGCGATATCTTTCAAGAGCACGAGCCTTTCTTTGAAAATACTCGCAATCTACACCATCTCCATCATTCTTTTTGTTATGCAGGTGCAACATTGAAGACATATTCCATGGTTGAGGAGCACACAGGATAAGATATCAAGCTTCAATGTCATTTCATGGTGATGGTGGATATAACTTTCATTTGCTTATTATTCAAGAAAACCAAAGGTAAATTTTCCCATTCATTGTTGTTTTGATGGGAAATATGAACAATTGAGAAGGAAGATTGAAGCACCTTGAAGGATTAATAGTTATATTAAAGCAAGTTAGAGGTTTGGAAGCTTGTAATTGAGGAGCAACAAAAAAAAAGTATATTGACATTGATCATTGTGGTGATGGGGAATGTGCATAACCGAGGAAGAAAATCAGCAAGGAAGAAGAGACCTCAAGAAGTCATCGAAGAAGAGAAAGAAAAGAAAAGAATAGACATGATGAATCAGAGGCTTTCTTTGGAAACTAATCCAAATTCAATTATAGAGGATACAGCAGTTCATCCTATTAATCCAACACAAGAAGAAATTATGCATTCACTAGAGGGACCGTCTCAAGACGAAGCTCATGAAGAGGCAGTGTACATGGAGCCTACTGTTGAAGAAGAAAATATTAATTGGACCATCAATGAGGATGTTAGACTTCCACCATCCAACTACCAGGAAGAGAGTGAAGGACAACAAGTTGCTACTGAAACGCCAGAGCGTATTGTTGATGCACTAGATGATAGAAATACAACCCCCTTACCTCCATTAGAAATCACACATCAAAGAACTCCGAAGCGTATACAAGTTGATGAAGGACTCCTCAATTCCATTGAAGGTACGCTATCTAAACGTAGTATTTCTTATCAAACTCAACAGATACTGAATAAATATTTTGATTCTAAATGTGATGGAGATAAATGTAGATTATTTTTATCATTGTTAAAATCTAGGGGCATGAATATTGTTAGGAAATCGTTAGGGATAAAGATGATAAAGGCTTTTGGACCAAGTTCTCATATAGTTAAAAGCTTAGTATATGCCTTTGGTAAAATTGGTAAGAACACACGGTCAAAGGACAGCAATGCGACTCGTCGTGTGTTGTCACAAGCAATTGTGAATAAGAACACCAGGGTCCTTGGTTTTCTCAAGCCTACATCTAAACTAGTTAATTTGAATGTAAAAACCCTCCATGGGTATTCTATTAGAAGAGAACATCTCGACACAACCACCCAGATAGATTTTTGGGCCTTTACTGGTCGATTGCCACGTCGTGACATGAAGCTAGTAGATGCAGTAAAGGGACTAGTGCAGAGTTTTTGGCATGATCACACAAGGCCTTCTTCAAACCAGAATGATGTACTAAAATTGAGAAGGGGTTCAAAGGACTGTGAACCACATATTAAGCATCTTCTTGATATGACATAGACAGAACTATATGAGAAATTTAGGAATGAACATAGACAATTGAATTTGGGGCAAAGATCTTTTGAGAAATGTAAGCCCCGGTATGTTAGAATAAATACTCTTCGTAACACTTGTTGTTGTAGATACCATGAAGAATATGAATATTACTATGAAACATTTTTGTACATTCATCATGTGTTGCATACTAACCATGTGCAGGATTGCTCCTTGACAATACCATCGACCTCATCAAGAGAATTCATTCATAGTATCATGTGCAATAGGCCTGAGGGGCAAACTTACTATGCAAAATCATGTTTGGATGGAACTTGCTCCAACTGTGCTGGAATGGCATTATTGAGCCAATGTATGCACGAGACTAGAGAGAATGAATTTGGGAATATGGTTACAGACATGAAAAGTTTCAAATATATCAGCTATGAAATAGTCCCAAGGAAAGAAAGCAAAAAAATACAATTGGTGACATCTCAGGTACATGCATGTATCTATAAAATTATGTTCAGAACAGTTGCATTTCATTCCTTACTTACAAAAAAACCTGATATTGAGATCATTTTGTGTCAACAGGTACAAGTTAGTGTCTTCGTCAAGGAATTTATTGAAAAGACACGTCAATATGTTTAGCATGTCCACTTGGCACGATGGCAGGATGAGAAGTTTAGAATATGCATAGATACATTTTCTCGTGGTACTATACTTTCAGTTGTTGATTTTGCCAAGAACTACACTCTGCAACCTCAAAATGAGATCCAAAGTCAGTATTATCACTCTGAGCAGGTTTCCTTGATGGTGCATATCACATATAAGCATGGCCCGAACAGTAGTGAAGAGCAAAGAGAAATTCTAAAGGAATATCACTTCTACATAAGTGATGATAGGTGCCATGACTTCCATTATGTACGTCATTGCTTCATCATGTTCTATGATCATTTGAAGGGTAGGAACATACAAATGGATCAACACTGGATTTGGTCTGATGGATGTGCTGGTCAATTCAAAAATGCACGCATATTTCAATGGTTGTGTTCATTGCATAAAAACTACAAAGTTCCACATATGTGGAACTATTTTGAGACTGGGCATGGTAAAGGAGAGCATGATGGAGCCGGAGCATGTGTCAAAATATGCCTATGAAGAGAGGAATTGAATTTATCTACAATATCTACTATTCGAAATGGTCAATCTATAGTCAGGTGGTGCACATCAGTAATGGGAGAGGAATCAGCTATGCGAGCAGAATCCACAAGAAAGAGACATGTGGAGAGATTTTTTGGGGAGGTGGTAGACATAGATCGTTCACATGCATGGGAATGCAAGACTATTCCTGGAACTCATGGCTTTCATTTAGTTTGAAGTTTTGATAACCCAGTATTTGAAATTTGGACCAGAAAACTCGCTTGTTTTTGCCCACCTTGTTGTGATGGTGACTGGGATGTGTGTGAATCATTGGATTGGGTTGATGGATGGGATCGCATATCACTTACACTTGATCAGTGTGAAATTGTTGAGTTAACTCCATTGGAACATCATCCTCATCCTCATCATCATCCTCACCTTCATCATCATCATCACCATCAACATCATCACCATCACCATCAACATCATCTTCATCACCTTCATGATCATGATCATCATCATCCTCATCATCATCATCTCCAACAACATCATGAACAACATCATCATCATCCTCATCAACACCATCAACATCATCACCATCAACATCATGAACATCATCATCATCATCATCATCATCAACATCCTCATCATCATCACCATCAACATCATGAACATCATCATCATTCATCATTATGAGTAATAGGGTTCTTTCATTCTTTCAAAAATATAATATCTATTATGTGATAATTCCCTTTATACAATGGCATTTTGTAGGGAAAAGCATGCAATATGTGTAAGTAAACACAAAGTATATGTGGGTGGAAGCAATATTTTTCCTTTTCCCAGTACCCTAAAGAAAAATCTCGAAAGTGAAACCCTTAACCTAATAAGTTATATAATATGCATGGTGTAGGTTTATATCTATAAACAAAAGCTATATTAAAGCAAAACCAATGTTTTTAACTCAAAATTTAAATTATATTGTTGATGCAACATGTTAACACTAGTACATGTGTATATTTTTTCCGAGATGCCACTTGGCATGCATGGACTGTAACACACCATATTTTTACGTAGGCATGTTTATCAGCTAGACTTGCTAGGGTTTCACTCAGTAGGGGACAATGTAGTCACGCCAACGAGGGCCAAAGCTGGAAAGCCACGGATGGTGGGGGTGCGGTTAGCATTGCCATATTTTCCATGCCCAAACACACTAGCAGGAGTTGGCAGAGTTCAAAATTGCCACTCTGTGATGTTTTTTGCGTACCGGGCCCAAGTCCACTAGGTGTCCCTGAACGGTATCTGGAGGTGACCTACAACTCACCATAGATCGATGCTCGGGCCTCCGATCGATGAACCATCGATTCCATTAGATTCGTGACGTGGGATTTTAGCTAGGGGGGGGCCTCTCCCTCCTCTCCATTGCCCGATGACCTCCCTCTACGGTCGTTTCTGGAGCTAGGGTTTCGCTCAGTAGGGGACAATGCAGTCACGCAAATGAGGTCCAAAGATAGAAAGCCACAAATGGTGGGGGTGTGGTTGGAATTTCCATATTTCCCATGCCCAAACACACTAGCAGGAGTTGACACAATTCAAAATTGTTGCTCCGTGAGTTTTTTTGCACACCGGGCCCAAGTCCACTAGGTGTCCCTGAACAATATATGAAGGTGACCTGCAACTCACCATATATCGATGAACTGTCAATTTTTTTGGATTCGTGACATGGGATTTTAGCTAGGGGGGGCCTCTCCCTCCTCTTTGTTTCCCGATGACCTTCGTCTATGGTCGTTTATGGAGCTAGGGTTTCACTCAGTGGGGGACAATGCACTCACTCCAATGAGGGCCAAAGTTGGAAATCCATGGATGGTGGGGGTGCGGTTGGAATTCCCATATTTCCCATTCCCAAACACACTAGCAGGAGTTAACAGAATTCAAAATTTACACTCCGTGAGGTTTTTTTTGCACCGGGCCCAAGTCCACCAGGTGTCCCTGAACGGTATCTGGAGGTGACCTGCAACTCACCATAGATCTATGCTCGAGCCTCTAATCGACGAACCGTTGATTCCGTTAGATTCGTGAAGTGGAATTTTAGCTAGGGGGGGCCTCTCCCTCCTCTCCATTTCCCGATGACCTCCGTCTACGGTCGTTTCTAGAGCTAGGGTTTCGCTCAGTAGGGGACAATGCAGTCACGCCAACGAGGGCCAAAGCTGGAAATCCATGGATGGTGGGGATACGGTTGGAATTGCCATATTTCCCATGCCCAAACACACTAGCAGGAGTTGACAGAATTCAAAATTACCGCTCTGTGAGTTTTTTTGCGCACCGGGCCCAAGTCCACCAGGTGTCCCTGAACGGTATCTGGAGGTGACCTGCAACTCTCCATAGATCGATGCTCGGGCCTCCGATGGATGAACCGTTGATTCCGTTGGATTCAAGACATGGGATTTTAGTTGGGGGGGGGCCTCTCCCTCCTCTCCATTTCCCGATGACCTCCATCTACAGTCATTTCTGGAGCTAGGGTTTCGCTCAATAGGGGACAATGCAGTCACGATAACGAGGGCCAAAGATGGAAATCCACGGATGGTGGGGATGTGGTTGGGATTTCCATATTTCCCATGCCCAAACACACTAGCAGGAGTTGATAGAATTCAAAATTTCCACTCCATGAGGTTTTTTGCGCATCAGGCCCAAGTCCACCAGGTGTCCCTGAACAGTATCTGGAGGTGACCTGCAACTCGCCATAGATCGATGTTCAGGCCTCAGATCGATGAACCGTCGATTCCATTGGATTCATGACATGGGATTTTAGCTGGGGGGGCCTCTCCCTCCTGTCCATTGCCCGGTGACCTCCATCTACGGTGGTTTCTAAAGCTAGGGTTTCTCTCAATAGGGGACAATGTAGTCACGCCAACGAGGGCCAAAGCTGGAAAGCCATGGATGGTGGGGATGTGTTTGGCATTGCCATGTTTCCCATGCCCAAACACACTAGTAGGAGTTGACAGAATTCAAAATTTCTGCTCCGTGAGGGTTTTTGCACACCGGGCCCAAGTCCACCAGGTGTCCCTGAACGGTATCTGGAGGTGACCTGCAACTCGTCATAGATCGATGCTCGGGCCTCCGATCGACGAACCGTTGATTCTGTTGGATTCATGACATGGGATTTTATCTAGGGGGGGGCCTCTCCCTCCTGTCCATTGCTCAGTGACCTCCATCTATGATGGTTTCTGAAGCTAGGGTTTCGCTCAGTAAGGAAAATGCAGTCACGCCAATGAGAGCCAAAGCTGGACAATGCATTTCATGCCAAGGAAGGCCAAACTTGGAAAACCCTATCCCTAACTAGGGTTTATTGCTTGACATGCATGTCCCATTACCATAACCCTACCAAGGAAACCTTAATCCTAACCCTAATCTTATCTTACTGTCACAACTCAATTCAGAATCAATCTAATGTAGAACTGAACTTTTTCAAATCCGATGGACTTATGCTTCAAATCATGTTGATTCACAAAGTTGGTTCTCAGTCTTTGGATTCTGTTGTAGTTCCTTTAATGCTGAGTGATTAGTCATTGGGTGCATGAGGTTTGTTGAATAGTTTTGTTGTTTGTTGATTAAATGTAAAGCATGTATTGCACTTAGTTTTATTAAATTAAACTTGAGCATTGACTTAACTTGTAATTTAATGAATCCAAACTCACAATTTTTAATTAGATATATCCAATTGGTGTGCAAGTAGTGAGTTCATTGAAACTTTGAAATACATTGTATTACACTTATATTTATTAAATTACACGAGCAAGAACTTTGACTTTAGTGTGCATGTATTGAGATCATTGAAACCTTTAAATATAATAGTTTTTTCTTTTTGACATAGTGCATTCATAAGTAATAGATAACCCTCACAAATCAATACAATAGATTGACACAAGAACATGTGGAAACCAAAGAACAAATTCAAAGTGAAATGTATCATTCATTTATAATTGAAATGTCAATTGTGTACATGTCTCCAAAAGTACATATATATCCAAAACTATCCAAAAGTACATATATATCCAAAAGTAACCAGAAGTACATGTCTCTCCACAACTATCTAAGCCACGTGTACATGTATCCAAAACTATCCAAGCCACATGTACATGTAAGTGAAATGTCAATGTACATATCTCCAAAAGTACATGTATCCAAAACTGTCCAAGCCACATGTACATGTAAGTGAAATGTCAATGTACATATCTCCAAAAGTACATGTATCCAAAACTGTCCAAGCCACATGTACACATGTATCGATATGTACATATCACATAAGACACATCAAAACTCAAGCTTCCTCTTATTCTTTATTGAGGGTGATCCTGTAGGCTCAACTTTAGGACCAGTGTGCATCTCTAGATCCTGCAAATTAAATATCAATTGTTAAATTCAATTAACTATGTACTAATACATTAGCTCAATAAAATACCATATCTAAATTAACTCAAAAATTATGAAAATGTTAATGGACATTGCATGAAACAATTGTTCATTAATGGACATCTCACCTCAGGGGATTGGGTTTCTTGTGTGGCAGATGGAGCTATTGGTTGAACATGAACGATGGTCGCATCCATGGTCAAACCAGAGGGGGCAGGACCTGGTGGTGGTGGTGGTGGTGGTGGCTACAATTACCAAATATTGAAATAGTTAGAAATGTGCATGAATAAACAATAGACAACAATAACACACTATGTCTATATCATGTTCAAATAGTTGTACCTCTATGTGACTTGTTGCCATTGTAGATGCAGCACTGACTGCTGCATCAACCATCCCTACAAGGTTTTCAACAGTAACCTCTTGCTCCTGATGCAGTAAACATGCAAATCAAGCATTAACAAAATATTTTATGCATTGGATTTCAAGTTAACCAAGAAATATCATCGAAGGATAAACAAATTACCATGGTATCAGTATCTCCATGGTCACGGACAACTTCACTCTTTCTAGGAGTAGGCCGTCTCATATACACTTGACCCTTGTTCACATATGGCCTATGGGGAGATACAAATCCAAGAGATGGTCTAGGTGTTTCGGTACCAGCCTATAGTCAACAAGAGTTCATGTATCTAGACATGGATGATTCAATGAACATACATGTATTTAAAAAATGAAATTTTTTAAATGTTTAAAATGTTTACCTCCATCACTGCTTCCCCTCGTGTAGGATCTGGCATCTACCCAGATATTTCCTCAGTCGATACGACCATGGATCCTACCTCCATCACTGCTTTCCCCCGTGAAGGATCTGACATCTGTAAGTTTAATAATTGTAAATATTAGACCATAGATAACATTAGTGAACTAACATGTACAATATGTGGAAATTAACAATTTAACAAGTATTAAAAAACTGAAATTTTAAATGTTTACCTCGGTGTGAGATACAGGTTCAGTGGATGGAATGTCCTGCCCCTGTGTAGAGTGTGGAACATGATACTCTAGGGCGTCGATGCCAGCATAAAGCATCAACTGCAAGTTCACAAAATTCACTACTACATTTCGACCAAAAATCCGACGGCCGTCATGTCGGATTTTCGACACTTTCCTATCGCATGTACGACACTTTGATTTTTTCTTAAGCGTCGGAAACTTGGCGTCAGTTATCCGACACTTAAATACCCATCGGTTAAGTGACACTTAACTAACCGTCGGTTAAATGTCCACCGTCAGATAAGCGACAGGTATAACCGTTCCTTAAACCATGGCTCTAAAGAGTAAGCATCGCATAAACGACAGATAGAGATGTCGCTTAAGCGACGGATATCAAGACAAGGCATCGCAAAAACGACATTAAGAGCTGTCGCTTAAGCGACGGATATGAAGAAGAATCGTCGCATTTTCGACAGCTAGATCTGATTTTTTTTTTTAAAACCTTAAATATCCAGCCAGAAACTGTCGCTTAAGCGACACGTATTAACAAGAAGCGTCGCATTTGCGACAGCGAGATCTGATTTTTTTTTTTTAAAACCTTGAATATCCAGCCAGGAACCGTCGCTTAAGCGACGCGTATTAACAAGAAGCGTCGCATTTGCGACAGCGAGATCTGATTTTTTTTTTAAAAACCTCGAATATCTAGCCAGGAACCGTTTCTTAAACGACACGTATTAATAAGAAGTGTCGCATTGTCGACAGATAGAGCTGTCGCTTAAGCGACGGCAGTGAATTTTTAAAAAAATATATATATATATTAAATATCCATAACCTATATCACCTGTGCAACTTGTGAATGCAGTAGTAGTAATGCATAACCACCAATATATGACCAATTTATTCGTAATTAATGGTAAGTGGATTTATTTATAATAAATATCATACTTAGAAAAAATTTTAAAAACCCACTTTACCATTGTGACGCCGAAAATTTGAATCACCGAGTAGTAAAAGGTTCTACTTTCAAAGAGGGACTGTAAAAGGTTATGATATTGTTTTCTTGTACTGGGTTAGAATCTACAATATCTTTTATAATGATGAATTCTCATAGTTCAAGGAAGAAGCCCCCAACTTGCCAGAATATCAACAAGTCTCAC
>LPNX011083723.1:0-40633 GCA_001517045.1 Pseudotsuga menziesii
ACAACTAAAGCATATATCATGGTGAACTAGAGAGGACCTAGACACTTGAAATATTGACACCGAAACACTAGCCTAGATCATATGACATAGAAAAGAAGGGAATTGCAAATTTGTTTGATGCAAACAAGGAGCCAAATACTAGCTTAGAATTTCTGTAGGAGCTAGGTGGTTCAACCACCTATAAAATATAGTTACAACAACTAAAGCATATATCATGGTGAACTAGAGAGGACCTAGACACTTGAAATATTGACACCGAAACACTAGCCTAGATCATATGACATAGAAAAGAAGGGAATTGCAAAATTGTTTGATGCAAACAAGGAGCCAAATACTAGCTTAGACTTTCTGTAGTAGCTAGGTGGTTCAACCACCTATAAAATATAGTTACAACAACTAAAACATATATCATGGTGAACTAGAGAGGACCTAGACACTTGAAATATTGACCCCAAAACACTAGCCTAGATCATATGACATAGAAAAGAAGGGAATTGCAAAATTGTTTGATGCAAATGAGGAGTCTATGTTTAATGATCCTAAATTTTTCAACACCTATGTTGAGAAAGGATCCTAAAATTTTCAACACTAGTTCATGAATATACTACAGAATTTTTCATCTCCTTCTTTGACCTTGTAGGAGAGTATTTGGTACCATTATCAATGTAGTCTGTAATAGGGTACCATGTATCGTTGGTGATTTAGATGATGGATCTAAATACCTCAGCTTCCATTTGAAACCTAACAACTACCAGAAAGAAGATTGGGCATGGCTCGTTGAAAAACATATCTAGTTCTGGTGCAATCGATTATTATCTCAAGCTGGAACACTAGTTTTAGTCAAACCTGTCATGGAGGCTACTTTGATATTTATTGTCGAAAGGATAAGGATATTAGGGATCGCAATGAGGTTATCTTTGTCCACACATCGTTGGCTAATTGGTTTTATTTATTTTGGGCACTCATTGATGTGGGCATAGATATACATGTTGGCCATTGGGCATTAAGGATCTATTTCTACATTTTAACTGCTTTTACTAACACCTACCGACTTAGATAAATAGTATTTATTTATAAGAGGTCAACTAATTTTGTATATCAATTCATTAACAGTTACATTTTATTTTTTGTGTAGTTGGAGATATTAACCATTTAATATCTGCAACAATGAGTGGATGTACTTGTTTATTGTGTTTCCTTGGACAATTAAGTTTTGATTTGTGTAAACTTGCAGTTAATTGATTGCATTCCATCGCTTACACTTATTTATGGTGGGACTTGCTCACGTGACATCTAAGGTATCCCAAATATACAATTCCCTCACTGTTCCCAAACTTACACAGAAAATGTGATACTCCCTTAGAGAACATGATGTGTGCGACTAACCCTTGGCATGGGAAACACCTAACAACCTTTGCTATGTTCCATGGTCATATGAGCACAAAAGAAGTAGATGAACAAATGTTGAATGTTCAGAACAAGAAATCCTCTTAACTTTATTGCGTGTATACCGAACAATGTGATGTACAAATGTTTGTGACATTCCTCCCAAAGGTATTAAGATGGAATTCACCAACATTTCGTGGCCCCTCTCTGTCATGCTTGAACACATCGATTGGGTGCAACATGTAAATACCATTGAACAACGGCCGATAAAATAAAATGTTTCGTGGCCCCTTTCTGTCATGTTTGAACACATCTTTTACTTGGGGCACAGAGACCGCACTAGACACGATGTTGGCAAATTCAATGTCAGCCCCGCTGGAAGATTCATTCCAACTAAAAAATTTACTTCCCTTTTGTTCAAAATCATTCTCGAATACTCGATCAATGTTAGTGTCTTCTTTTCTTTCACGATTCCGAATTGAAAATCATTATTCTCAAATACTCAATCAGGTTAGTGAATTCTTTTCTTTCATGATTCGGTATTGAAAATCAATTTCTAATTGGGAAGAAATTTTTAAATTTTAAACAAAATAAAACTAAAAAAATTATTGTTATTGATCAAAATCTCTCCTTTTAAAACAAGGTTATTAAATTACTAATCCTTTCCATTTTTTAACTCCATAAATTCCATAATCTGACTTAAGAATTCCTTGAGTGAGGTAGGATAAACAATTTTGAAAGTGTTATATCTTTACTTTTCATGTATGGAAATACTTAAGCAAAATACAAGTGGGCTGTATTACATTGAATTGTTTGTCTTTTCATAATAAAGGTGGTTGTTTGTATAGTTAAATAGAGTGCAGTGAATTGAAGAAAACGGAGCATATTTGGGGAAAACAAAATCATACGCAAAATAGTTGCAACAAACACCACAGAAATAGGATCTGTGTTAAATGAACTACCGTTCAACTAACTGACTCATAAATTCTCCATTATTTCAAGTCTTCACCTTAATGGAGAATGGATTAACAGCTACACCTAACATTTCCCTAAACAATTCAAATTTGATCTTTCCGAGAGGCTTTGTGAAAATGTCAGCAGTATTTTCACAAGTATTACAATATATGGGATCTATTTCATTGGATTGTAGCTTCTCTCTAACAAAATGATACTGAGCATCAACATGCTTTGTCTTTGCATGAAAGATCGGATTATTTGCCAACTTGATTGTACTTTGGTTATCACATTTGATTACTGTAGGTTCCTTTTGTTCTTTTTCGACATCTTGAAGAAGTCTTCTCAGCCAAACAGCTTCACAGGTCGCTGCACACAGGGCCTTGTATTCTACTTCAGTAGAGGACAGAGATACAGTAGGCTGCTTTTTACTGCTCCATGAAACAACTCTAGATCCTATGCTAAATGCATATCCAGTGGTTGATCTTCGATCATCCGGATTCCCAGCCCAATCAGAATCTGAATAACCTATCAACTCAACAACAAAAGCATCAGTATATTTAATACCAAAGTCAAGTGTTCCTTTTAGATACCTGAGTACCGTCTTTGCTGCATTCCAATGGCTTTCTTGAGGTTTTGCCATAAACTGACTTAGCACACTCACTGAATATGGAATGTCAGGTCTAGTTGTGGTGAGATAATTCAAACTACCCACCATCTGTCTGTACATTGCATCATTCAACTCCTTTGAACCATCATCACAAGAGAGTTTCACATTTTGCTGCATGGGAACAGCAGAAGATTTACACTAATCCATTTTAAATCTATGAAGTACATCTCTAACATACTTACTCTGACAAACAAATGCTTGACCTGCACTCCTCCAAACTTCAAGACCTAGACGGTAATGAAGCTCACCCAGATCTTTCATATCAAAAACTTGTGACAGCTGCTCCTTGATTTTATCAATCAGATTCTCTGCATTTCCTGTAATTATTAAGTCATCAACATATACAGAGATCAATACTATATACCCCTGCTCATCACATTTGATATATAGATTGGGATCACTCTTGCTCCTCATAAATCCCTGTTGAAGAAAGAAAGAGTCTATCTTCTCATACCATGACCTAGGTGCCTGTTTTAGTCAATACAATGCTTTCTTTAACTTACGCACTAAGTGTTCTTGCCCCTGTTCCACAAACCCTTTAGGTTGAGTAAGGTATACCTCAGGACTCTTTTAACTCACCATTCAAGAAGGTAGATTTAACATCTAATTGGTTTAACTTCCAATTATACTTTGTAGCTAAGGCAATTAATAATCTGATAGTATTCAATTTAGCAACAGGTGCAAATGTTTCAGCATAGTCAATACCTTCTGTTTGTGAGTATCCCTTTGCCACCAATCTAGCCTTATATTTGTCTATGCTACCATTTGATTTAAACTTGGGTTTGTATATCCATTTGCATCCTATTGGATTTTTATGTTTAGGCAATTCAGTCAATTCCCAGGTATTGTTTTGCATTATTGATTCATATTCCTCCTCCATTGCATTTCTCCATTCATTATGTACATTGGCTTCATCAAAACTACTGTGTTCTATGACATTCGAAATGCTACTCATAAGGGCATAGTCTTTGTACCTTTCAGGAGCTCGAACCTATATTGAAGATATTTTGAGCTGTAGCTTATCTTCCTCTTCGCTGTGTGAACTTTTGTCTTCATCACTAGTTGAGCTTGGACTGTTTGTATCATTGAATCCCTCTTGCTGTTGCTGCTGTTCCTGTATGTTTGGCTACTGTAATACAGTTTGTTGTTCTTGTGTAACCCCTTCATCAAGAACTGGTTCATCAAGAATTTTATGCCATTCCTCATGGCTTTGGTTGCTATTCTCTGAAATTTCTGTTTCCTGTTCATGGAAGAGTACATCTCTACTTGCAAATACCTTGTGAGTAGAAGGATCAAAAAATTTATATGCTTTGAATTGAGAACAGTAACCTATGAAGATACATTTAATGGCTTTGGCATCCAGTTTCTTCCTATTTTCCTTTGGAATATGTGCAAAAGCCGTACACCCAAAAAATTTCAAATTATGAACTACTAGTTTGAAACCATACAAAGCTTCAAAAGGAGTAACATTATCAAGACTCCTAGTTGGACTTCTATTCTTTAGGTAAACAGCAGTATTTATGGCTTCACCCCAGAAGGTATTTGAAAGATTCTTACCTTTCATCATACTGCGTGCACATTCTACCAGAGTTCTGTTTTTCCTTTCAGCAACTCCGTTCTGCTGTGGAGTACTGGGTACTGTATTTTGTTGTACTATTCCATTATCTTTGCAATATTTGTTGAAGTCCCCTGATTTATACTCTCCCCCTTGATCTGAACGAAGGATTTTAATGGATTTTTCTGTCTGCTTTTCAACCATGTTTCGGAACTCCTTAAAGTACTCAAAAACATCACTCTTTCTTCTATGAAAGTAAACCCATGTGTATCTTGTGCAATCATCAATAAATAGCATAAAATAAAATGCACCTCCTAAGGATCTAGTTTGCATAGGCCCGCAAACATCAGTATGCACAAGATCTAACACATCTCTTTTTTTCCTATCAGGATTAGAAGGAAATTCATTTCTGTGCATATTTCCTAATGCACATCCTTCACAAGCAATGTTCACATTTTTTAACATGGGAAGTCCTTCAACCATATTATGCTTCAATAATAATAGTAAATCTTGATGATTGATGTGGCCATACCTTTGATGCCAAAGACTCTCTGTTGGCATGATTGCAGAAGTTAATGCGTAATGCTCTTTACTAGTAACACCAAGCTTGTATAGGCCTCCTACTCTGACTCCCTTTGCAAGAGTTTTGTATTGGTCCAGTAAGTCCTTCACTATGCAGTAGTTTTTGAAGAATTCAACCTTCAAATTCTGATATGTAATAGTAGACACAGATATCATATTTTTCTTTATCCCTGGCACATACACCACATTGCGAATGTGACGAACACTACCATTTGGCAATGTTACTGTAATATCTCCGTATCCCTTGATCTAATATGCACGGTCATCGCCAAGATATATACTAGCACCATTCTGTGTTTCTTTATAGTTAGTATACCACTTCTTATTACAATTCATATGCACTGATGCTCCAGAGTCAACAAACCAAGCATCAATATCATCAATTTCAGCAGATAAAGCAGCATTAGACACAAACAGTCTAAGATCCCTTGAGTCAAAATTTGGAGTTTCAGTAATCTCATCAGCAATTTCATCTCTAGCCATAAACAATTTTAGATCATGTGTTGAAGAGTCTTCAGCAAAATGACCTGAATATTTTCTAGGTTGTCTATTCCTAGTCTCATCATTCTTCTTCTTATGACAGTCTTTAATAAGATGTCCAGGTCGACCACAATAAAAACAACTTTTTGACTCATTCCTGTTAGATGGCATACCTTGATTTGGTCTTTGAGGAGCTCTACTCTATGATGACCTGCCTCCTCTGCCTCTTTCTCCTGATCTCCCTCTCATAGATCTCTTATTTGACCACAATGCCAAACCTGAATCTTGAGGTTTCAAGTTCCCACACCTCTCTTCTTCTTGCAGCAAAATACCGGTCAGCTCTTCAAAAGTAGGAGGTTTCTCCCTTGCTGTGAGCCCTGTTATAAACATATGGTAGTCCTCTAGCATACCATTCAATGTGATTGTTACGAGATCAGTGCTGGAGACTGATTCTCCTATGTCTCCTAGCTTATCTTTCACTTCTTTGATATGACCCAAGAATGAACTAACAGACTCATTTGCATCCATATTAATGCCTAGCAATTTAGTTTTTAAGAAAAGGAGACGGTTCGTATTGCTAGTTTGATACAGATCTTTAAGTGCTGTCCACATTTCAGCAGAAGTTTTAGCTTCTCTGATATGTGGAATAATACTATCTTTAACAGACATTCGTAAGAGTACCTTGGCTTTGTTCTCGCGCTTATCCCAGTCCTGGATTTGTGCTGGTGTTCCACCCGTAGCTGCTACAGGTTTCGCTTCATCTCCATTGGTGATTGTATAGACACCATAGCCTTCCATCAGGGTCTGCATTTTGAATTTCCAGTTTATGAAATTCGAGCCATCCAATTTGCTGGCCTCATTGAGATAGGTCTCTGCCAATGGATTTGACATCTCAGCAACTCCGCAGTACTATGCTCAGCTCAGCTCACACACAATAGCTCCAAAGCAGTGACTCCTCACCATGGGTGCCTTCTTTTCATTCTTTACCAACAGACAAGAGTTGCAGGCAACGATTTCACCCCAGTCGCAGGCAGCACAGGCCTAGTTCTCCTCACGCGCTGCAAACGGCAGTGAAATCCCATCGATTTAGCGCAGAATTCTTCACAGCTTGGACGGGCCTCTTCAGATATCGGTGTTCTCTAGGCAGCTTCTCCTCAGCAGGAAGCTTCTTCACTTGAACGTGCCTCTGTTCACGAAGCTATGCATCCTCAACACTAACGACAGTTCACAGTGCACAGATCTCCAAGAATCTCTAGGCAATCACAACACTCACGGTGAGCCACAAGGGTTCTCACAACAACAACAACAAAAAACTTTCTCAGCAGGCTCTCAGGATTCTCACAATCATGAATGGCTTCTCCCAGCAGGACACGAAGGCTCTCACAACAGGCCGTAATGGCTCTGATACCAAGTTAAACAGAGTGCAGTGAACTAAAGAAAACAGATCATATTTGGGGAAAACAGAATCATACACAAAACAGTTGCAACAAACACCACAGAAATAGGATATGCGTTAAATGAACTACCGTTCAAATAACTGACTCATAAATTCTCCATTATTTCAAGTTGTATAATTATCATTAAAAAAAAAATTTAAATGTTATAATTAGCAATTTATTAAAATGTGATATAAAAAATAGTAAGCAACAATTTAGATCTTAGGTTACATTTTATTGGTGTGTGAGGAATTTTAATTTTCCTTTTTTCTCGTCAAAAGAAGAACACAATTTATTCATTTTTTTAAATTGCAACAATTTTATTATAGTAATATGTACAAAATTATAGAGATCACCTTTTAAGTTTCTTAAGGCAACTTGAGGTAGCAAGACCACCACCCTAGGTGTTCAAAAATTCTAATATGATTGTCTTTATCAAAAATTAAGGCTTGCCCAATAGAGGAAAAGTAGACAGAATAGCAGTTTGAGATCATCAATAGCTGACTAACTATAAATGATCTATAAGGCATACCATGTAACACACTATCTAGAACAGAAAACCAAAAAAAATGAAAAGCATAAAGAATATTCGAAGCAGCAGAATAATGATTAGCTTGGATGTACACCATGAAAGGATTTCTCACGTTCCTTAGTGATTGGGCAGCCTTCCATCTCCATATCTGAGGATCCCACATTAGGCTACTTAGCCTGGAGAGGCGCCAATTTATGTTGCAGAACTGGGTTGTCCAGATCCGAGTGTTGAATCTAAGGAGGCTCGGTTCGAGGGAAGCTGGAGTCACCAGCAAATCACCAACATCTTGGTCTTGTAGCTTGAATTCTTGTATTGCAGGATTATAGGCTCCTAGAGACACACTGTGAAAAGTTCCCCCCATCAAACTATCATCAGATAGTCCTTGCATCGCTACCCCAACAACCTCAAAATTCTTCCCGAACAAAGAGTTCTCCTAATCAAAGTTTTCATCGAGGTTGTTCAGACCCGGGGTATTTTTTAAGGATTCTGAAAGTAAGCCTAAGTATAGTATTATAGGTTATTATTTCGGATTGAAAAAATAATGTATACAGATAGGTAGGCTAATATTAAATATGAAACATAAAATTTACTACTAAAATCTATAAATTTTGGCGAATATAATAATAAAATATCATATTTTATGTAAACATAGGCGATATTCGAGACTATAAATGACCAATTAGCGAATTTTTTTTTTGAAAATAAGTTCAAAAAATGGCCCTTTGGAGAAATTTCTCCCGTAAAAATTACCTTGTTCAGACCATCAACAATCTACTCCATGCTCAAACTAATGTCCAAAACCATTTCCTTGGAGTTTCTCCCTTTGACTTGAATGTCCTCCATCAAGAGAGCTATCATATTTTTAACCACCCAGTAGTGATTGATCTTCTCTGCTGTGTTGTGCAACAATGTTGGTCTCCCAATTGTTTATAAGGAAACAAACATGCATCGAAACATAATACACATACCCATCACTCCTAGTTCGACCAAAAAATTTGCAGCCCAAAGCACAACGTCCACCACCTCTACATCTTGGTGTACCACATTGATATTGAGAGATGGTTTATGCTACACACCTCTCCATCTCAGAGCACACTGCCAACGCCTAAGGAGACGACAAAATAACAAAGAACCTAAGCGATGGAGCCATTTGAACCTCCATTTTCTGAGAAAACCCCAAATTCACACAAGAATGGTGTTGTTGCATCACATTGGACCGGGTTAATACAAAATTTATATCCATACCCTTCCTCTCATGAAAGGCCATCAAATTAATTTCCAAGCCCAGAGGCCTCCTCCTTAACTTCACCATCATGCCAGATGCCAAGATGTCTAGTCGCTAGGCTAACTCGTGCATGTCCTTCACGTGCCAACCCTTGGCTCTCACCCACATCTGGGGGAGTACAATTTAGTCATTAGATAAATGACCTTTGATCATATAATGTTCTAAAGATGAACACTTATATTAGTTCAGTTCATTAAGATATCATCTCTCTAGGTGTGACAAAAAAATTAAGATGTGGTCCTTCATATACAAAAATGCGGCATAAATATTCAAATGCCATCTTCATTCATTCCATGTAAATGTAGAAATTGATAATTCATTTAATTCTATTGATTTCATTATCCAATGGATTGTTCTAAATCATGTAGAAAGAGTGATCAATATAAACAACTAACCAAGATGGGGTCCTGGACAATGTTCCATAAAGATGTCTCTATCCATTTCCTTAAGGAGCCAAAATCCTTCTCTTACCATTAATCCTTCCTTTGATAAATGGTCTACCAGTGCATTTATTTTCCTATAAATATGATGGTAGGAAATCTGCAAAATCAAATTTGATATATATTTACCTCCTCATATATAAGCTGAAGATTGAGATATTTTGGAGGATTCTTTATCTTTTACCACTCTACCACCGACTTTAAGTCTCCAAAAAGCTGAATATTATGTACATCCTTGGAGTGTGCAAGCATAAGAACCAATTTTAAGGCTAGAAACTTTGACAATTATTGGAACTCAAACCCACACCAACAAAAATTTGAATCTAGTGATGATCATGAAAGTATAAGATACCTCCAACCTCTCCAGTTGTCGGAACCCCCCGTGAAGTGCCATATAAATAGGCCCAACACCCAAATTTATCTACAACCTCAATATCAATTCTTCGACTCCTTTGGAAAACAAAATTTTGTGGGAAGAATCCTAGAACAACCAAACTTATCAAAGCATATATGGTCGACTCAATAAAAGTCTCATTAAACATGTCATTGTTTCTCACTAGCCAAGTACTCCACATCAACAAAGCAAGTAGTACCAAAAGGTCCTTGAATTGGTCGTTGTCATGCTAATTCCAAAGAGCATCTTGATTATTCCCCCCCTTCAACATGAGGACCATGCGTTTTAACTGTGTGATATGTTCTCGCATTCTCTTCATATATGGACATAGGATGAAAAGATGTTCAATAATTTTATTTTTTGGTTTCCATAGTGTGCACAACCCAGGCATGATCCAATATCTTTTAGTCATTATATCCCAAACTAGCACCTTGTTATGTACGGACAACCAAATAAACAACTTGAGCTTAAGAAGACAACTAATCTTCCATATAAGAGAATTCCACCAATGAAAATCAAGGGAATCTTCTTCTTTCTACAAAACCTAGTATCCCAAATAAGGAGTGTATTCACCACCTTCTTCATTCCTAGACCATACCATGACATCCAATTTATCAACCAACTAAATGTTGTAGTCCTAGATATTCTTGATATAAGTGTTCCAAGTAACAAAATCCTCATTTGAGAAATACTGTTAAGAACCTGTGTCAACCCTCGTCTTTATTTTGTTAGTATATTTTATTGGACGCATATGCTTTGTAAGTTGTCCTGTTGGTATGTTGTATTATCCCACATTCATGGGAGTTAATAGTTGATGTTAAGTCATCTAGTTAGTATGTTGTATTATCCCACATTCATGGGGAGTAATAGTTGTTTAGATTAGAGTTAGTATATAGCTAAGTGTTGAGGCCGATGAAATCATCCAAGAGTTATTTTGTATTGAGCTTGCTCAAAGGAGGTTGCCCCCTCAAAGTGGCCCGCAATCAATAAAATATCTTTTGTGCTCCAATATTTCTATTATATTGTGCATTCTCATTGTTTATTGTAGGAGGTTCTCCACATTTGGTATCAGAGCACTTTCCTTGGCACAAGTGGGATTTTTTTTTGGGGGGGGGGGAAAGGGAAAAATTGGGCAGCGACTTTCAGATCCATTTTTGAAAGTTTCTATGCTGACTCAAGAGAAACAAGTTGCATATCTGAATTCCTCTTTGAAAAATACGCAATTTCAAAAAAAAATCTTATTTGGAGTTCTAAAAGTGGAGATATCACGGATTTGAAATCAGTATTTTTTTAGAATTTTGGTGACGGCCACGGAAATTGCAGAGCGAAAATATTTTGACCAGGTGCCAAAATTTCTATTTCGTTTGCGTAGGTAGAAGCAAAGTGGTTGTTCCAGTTCCAAAAACAGGTGATAATAGAGATTATGAGAAATATAGATTGATTTATGCTCATTTAAAAAAAAATTGTCTCAAAACCCTAGCTCTAATTATGGGTTTTTTAGGCATTGGGTGGAATTTCTGCCACATTTTTTCTGGCACTATGATTATTGCAGTAGTTCTTCTTCTTCTAGTGGTATTATTCATTCGAATCAGGGAATAAACCTTATCTGCTTAACTGTGGAAAGTACTTGGGCATAGCCCTAAAACTCATTGTGAGGAGTACCACAAGAACCTCGAAGTAGCTGGCCATTGAGAGGACCTGCCAAGAGAAAGGAGAAACGACCCCCATCGGATTGACTAGATTCCCACCTATGAGGAAAACCAAGAGTTGTCGTTTGTGGCCAAGCAGTTAGTAGTTTTACCTGCGACGTGGAGTGAGGGGTATTGCCCCAATACACAAGCCACCAAACAACCTTGGTGGCCGAGTGACTCTCGTGAACCTTTAGGAATCCAAACATACCTAGGGTCCATATCTATTACTAGTTGGTAAAGCACATTTTTCTAAGATCCGCCACATATCATCTTCCCCCAGCCAAAAAAAATCGTGTTTATGGTTGTCGCCAGTGCAGGAGCAAATAGACAAATGGAAGAAGAACTTGTCTCCCTCAAGACCAAACTCAAAGATCTAGATCAAATATTTCTCAACCTCCATCTTTAGCATTCAGCCATGAGCAACCGATAATAGCCTGAGTCTTCTCAGACATTGAGTTCTCTGCTTCCAACAATTTTCGTGGGGCAAAGATTGACTTCCCTCACTTCAATGGGGATGATCCAACTGGATGGATGCACATGGCAGAATAATACTTTAATATGCATAACACTTTTGATGTCACCAAAGTCCCACTTGCATCATTTCATTTGGAACGTGAAGCACTTCAATGGTTATGTTGGTACATCAAGGATCATGAAGAGCCCCAATGGACAGATTTTTGTCAACTCCTTTTGCATCGATTTGGCCCTATTGGTTTTGATGAATTCATAGGAGCACTCACCAAACTTCGCTAGACTTGCACTATGAGGGAGTATCAGATAGAATTTGAGAAATTAGTCAAGCACACATAAGGATTTCCTGATGCATTCTACAAGAGTTGTTTTATCAGTGGTATTAAGGATACAATCCGATCATGACAAACACTCAGAGATATCTCTCCATGCATTAGCCGAAGTCACTACCTCACAAACCATGAAGGTCAAGGGTTTCTTGAAGAAGATCCCTCTTACAATGCTCATTAATTCTAGTAGCACCCACAACTTCATTGACCCTCAGATTGCCAAACAAGCTGATAGTTTTGTCCATCCTTGCTACATCTTTAAAGTCATGGGTGCCAATGGGAGCACCTTAACTTGCAAAGGAAAGTGTCACAATGTGTGTATCTCTATTGGAGATTATAAATTGTGCTTTAACATGTTTTCAATGCCTCTCGAAGGATGTGATGTGATTTTGGGCACTCAATGGTTACACACACTTGGACCCATCTTATGGGATTTTGCTAAACGATGGATGCAGTTTTCAGTCAATGGGAACAAACATGCATTCAATGGTGTACAAACAGGTTCTCTTAGCATCATCAGTTTACATAGCATGGAAATCTCCTTAATATGAATTGACAAGGTGTTATCGCTCAACTCCATTTCATTCAAATGCAACCTTCAGCAGTCTCAACTACTCCCTTGGATCTTTAATTCCGATGCACCCTTCAGATGCCTAATTTTTCCAAGCCCTTCACAATTCAGAGTGATGCTTACAACAATGGACTTGGGGTTGTCCTCTTTTAAGATGAACATCTCATTGCATTCACCGACAAATCCCTTTCTGGAAGGAATTTCTTCGCCTCTACATATGAGAAGGAAATGATGACTATTTTGCACACAGTATAGAATTGGTGGCCATCCCTCTTAGAGAATCCTTTCTACCTCAATACTGATCACCAGAGTCTGAAATATTTCCTGGAACAATGGGTCTCATCCCCAACAAAACAGAAATAGGTTAGAAAACTCAGGTATTATGACTATGAGATCACTTACAAGAAGGCTAAGGACAATCTTGTGGCCGATGCTCTTTTATGCACATTTGATGCCCATGTTTCTCTTTCAGTTATTTCTATGCCTATTCCAACTTGGTTACACTCTATTCAACAAGTCTATGTCAATGAATCCTCATTATCTGAAATCATCCAATAGTTGGCCAGTAACCCTTCTATGGTACTGCATTTATCTTGGGATGGATTTTCTCTGAGATACACGGGTCGTCTGGTGCTTCCCTAGAGCACAGATCTTAAACATGCGGTCTTTTATGCACTCCATGATTCTCCATTGGCAGGGCACTCCGATTTCATCAAAACATATGAGCTAGTATGAAGTAACTTCTTTTGGAAGGGGGTGCAACAAGAAATTCAACATATGGTTGCCGAATGTGCTCCTTGTCAGCACCACAAGGGTGAAACTACACTCCTTTCTGAATTGCTCGAACCTTTTCCCACCCCTACAAGGATTTGGACATATATTTTGATGGATTTAATTCAAGGGCTCCGTAAATATGGAGGGAATATCGTAATATTGGTTGTGGTGGATCGACTCTCCAAATATAGTCATTTTTGTGCTCTCAGCCATCCATATACCACCTCTTCAATCACACAAATTTTCATGGACCAGATATTCCTTCTTCATGGGATCCCTTCTTCCATTGTCTCATACCGCAACACAACTTTCAAAAGTCATTTTTGCCTCAGTGACACCAAACTGCATATGAGTTCAGTTTATCACCCACCAATAGATGGTCCAACTGCAGTCATCAAGAAATATTGGGAAACTTATCTTCGTTGTTTCACCTCTAAAGAACAACACCAGTGGGAAAAGTGGCTCCCTCTCGTTGAATGGTGGTACAATAATTCTTGCCATACTGCATCTAAGATGACTCCATATTAAGTAGTTTATAGTCACGCATCTCCAGTACTCCTTCCATCCACCCCCAACAGTTCACCAGTTCAGGCAGTTGACATGGTTCTTCGAAACCGACATCATATTCTTCACCTCCTGCAAGACAATATTCACCTAGCAAGAACCCACATGAAACAATAGGTCAATCAGCACTGTTCTGAGCGCACTTTTCAAGTTGGTGATATGGTTTTTCTTCATCTACAGCCTTACAAGCAATCCTCCTTGAAATTAAAAGGGAATCAAACACTCGCTCCAAATATCTTTGGCCCATATACATTTCTTCAAAAGATTGGGTATGTTGCTTATAAATTGACACATCCTCCTTCTCGCATTCATCAAGTGATTGGCACCAACATCAACGCACAAATTGTTTTATCAGAATGGGATAATGAAGGATCCATCATTTCAGAGTCGGGGGCCATCCTCAATAAGCGCACTTGTCAGCTTCTCTCTCAGTCCATCACAGAGGTATTCAATTCAGTGGCACTATAGACACTGAGAGGGGGGGTGAATCAGTGTGAAGCCAATTTTAAACTTTTCTTATCTTATCACAGTTAGCTACCAATTCGTCATTCCATTACTCTACCATAATCATTTCATAAACATCTTTCACTTCATCATTCACACAGCATAAGCATTTCATTCATAAGGAACCATAACACAAAAGACAACAACACCATGTAATTTTGTAATCTTTTTGTATTAGTTTTGGTTCGGCTACAACCGTTAGGTAAAATCAGCACCTATTGATACATAGAGCACCTACTCTGCATCCAGGACGGAGCCTGGTTTTCTTATACCCTGCTAAGAAGGGTTTGAGGTATCCTAACCTCAAAAGCAAGACAAGCTTGCTTTTACAATATAGTATACTTGTGTTACACAAGAAATTTCTGTCACATCAAAGCTGCTCATCTTCTCTACTCATCACATCCACTGTTTGTCAATCTGCTCAACACTGCTGCAATATTCTTCTCAATCTTCTCTCTTCATCTTCTGCTGGTCAACACTATTCATCACTGCTGGTCAATCTTTGCTACTGTTCATCATCTCTGCTCAGCACACATCAACTTTGCTGGTCCAAAACTGTTGGCCATATACTGCTGCAAAGTATCCTCTGGTCAGTACATCTTCTGTTGGTCAACACTATTCATCAATGCTTGTCAATCTTTGCTGCTGGTCATCATCAACGCTGCTTACTATCAAGTCATCATGCTATGCTCAAAAAAGTCTGCTTTGCTCATCAACCACTGCTCAAGAAGCCTCATCAATCCACATGTCATTAAGATTCCTAGATTACCAACAAAGGCTAATCTGTAGTGATTACCTGATTCAAGAGATGTCCAGCTAATGTGACTGATACTGGATTCAGTAAAATAGCAGTAACCTCTTACCTCAATCCTCTTGAAGACCAACGCAAACTTACCTTGCATTACCTTGCCACCTAAATATGAATATGTTTGTCATAGAACTGTAGCTCTGCTACTTTGCTGTTCACACAGGCAATTTCCCATCAAAACCTCTGTCATTCTGCACATATTCACTTCTCTGTGAATTTTCACTGTTCTGAGTCATGCATATTCGACTCATCCTGCTTTTCATACACAATTTACATCATACAGCTTTGACATTCAGACATTCTCAGGTCAAGGTCATTTGATATGCTTTGAGTATCACCATAACCTTCATAGACAAATGTATTCAAACACAAACATGTCAGTATCAATTTTGTCAATCTGATCACTCCACTGTCCAAGGCTGAAGGATGAAACTAGTATGCCACAACCATCAATCTGTCAATCTGTTGCCAAATACAACTTATAATCACAGTTGATTAATCATTGTCATGCCCATACTGTACTGATTGTCATATCAACCTTTAGTGAATGTTGAGTCATCACTGTGTATCACTGTCAAGTTATCATGGCAATGGTGTAAGATGGCAATCATTGAGAATCACTATCACATCACCGTCTTCATGGCATGCAACCTCAACAAACATTGTCATATCATACACTATCATACCAATCACTGTCCACTTCAATGTGTCGCTGTCATCAAGCATACATCATAGGCTTCACTATGCAAGCTTTACTCTACTGTCTTCATCAACATCATGGCACTCAAAGTGAGGTCAATATTTGACTGTCAAAAACGTTACCGTGACTATCACTATTTCAAGCATGTCACTGTGTACATAATTATCACCACCATCAAGACATCATCACAATCAATTTTGTCATCAGCCTTTGTTGACGGTGTGTATATCATAGTATATGGAAAGGCATCATCATATCATAGAGTATCAATTCATAGAGTAGCATATGTCACAACTACATACTTCAGCTTGCACCTATACTTACACACTAATACCACTGTACATATCACTTTATGTACATATACTACAAATGTTCATACATACCTCTTCACATCATCATCATATGTCACTGCTTGACTTGGTGGTGGTTAGACATCATCATAAGGTAGGTATTGCATACATCATCACTTCTTTACCTCAATCAATAGTATTTGAGCATATATGTCATCACTGAGCATTGCTGAACATATTACTGTGTAAACATCATCTCACTTGCAAAGCCAAACTTGTGACTGTGTAAATCCTCTACTGCTGGTCAATTTTTGAACTTAAAACTTTACTGTACATACCTTTATCTATGCATGCTGTTACAGACTTCAAGCTTTAGACCTCGACCTTGGAGATAACCTTGCATGTAACCTTGTAGCAGATTTGGACTGTTTGGTTTAGATGTTGTGAGTAAGAATACTCCCAATTGCTACTATACTATGGAAGAACCCTAGGCAAGGGAAATTATGAAGATAAGAACCAAAACTTGGACACCATCTACTGCAATGCATTCCACTAAGAAGAAACACTCAGACAAGTTCACGGCTGCTGTAGACCATAGTCTTGGACTGTGTCCACCTTAGAGAAAGTTCGGGACTGTTTTATGCTTAAGAGAAACCCTCAAAAAATATAAACTTCAGACTGACTTAAAGAAATTCGGGTACTGTAACCCTTGGCACAGAGGCAGCCTCAGTCCACATACTTTACCTTGGTCCACTAGCTCCTTGTTGCTATATCTAATTAGGGACTGTGTATACTGAGGTGAACTTTGCATGAACCCCAACCTCTGTCAAGACTTTTCAATGTCAAGAAGAGAACTTCCTTACAGTAAAAGATTAACCCCAGAAATGTTCATATTATAAGAATTCGGGACTGTGTTATGCTGCTCCTCTGCTTGTTCTCTCGAAATTTCCTTCAAACCACTATAGAAAACACCCAAAAAAAATACCTTGACTGCTCCCACGAATTTCCTTCTATTCTACGGCTGCCTCAGTTAAAAATCACAGAGCTCCATCGAAATTTCCATAGTGACAAATGAGAGCACATGAGGGGTATTTATATTAATTTTCACCTCATTTTGGGGCCAACTTGATATAAAAAAATTAATTTTTAAATATGAGCCGACTTCTAATATACTTTATTGGGCCGACATCACTTTTTAATTCTGAGCCGACATGCTAAAATATTTTGAGGAGCCGACTTAGCAAAAATGTTTGACTGAGCCGACCTTGCATAAATGTTTGACTGAGGATTCCATTCATATGTATATGTCCACGATATCCATTAGCTTTTTAATAACACTAGGCTTGTGGGCTAAAGAATCAAGGACTTCATCATAAAGAATTCCAAGGCAATCTTCAAGGGCTTCAAGAGCTTCTCCATAGTTTCCTTACAAGAAGACGTGGACTTTATCAACAAGAGCATGGTCTTCATGAATTAACCATATTCAAGGGTTACTTACCCTCAAGTTGTTGTAAGTCATTGCCTTAGCCATTAACTGAGTTTGCCATATCATCAACAATGTCCATCAAGCAATAGGCAAAGGCTTCAAGGACTTTGAAGGGCATCAAGGTCTTCATTAAGTGGCACCTATCCGATGCGTGGGATTTATGACCCCATCAAACTACAACTGACCACAAAATGGGTCATTGAAGTTTCTTCAACCTATCAAGGGCTTCTCTATCATCCACAAGGGCTTTAGCATCACCACCAAGGCTTTCATCATCATTGGCAGGGTTTTCAGCATCTTTAGCAAGGTCGTGGCATCAAGATCCAAGATAGGGACCTTGTCCATGTTGGCATCAATGACAATTTCATCAACAGGCACAACATGAAACCAGAGGATGCTACATGGGAACCACTCCTTCAGATTCAGTAATAGTTTCCACATATTAAGCTTTGAGGACAAAGCTTTTCCAAGAGGGAGGGGATTTTAAGAACCTATGTCAACCCTCCTCTTTATTTTGTTAGTATATTTTATTGGATGCATATGCTTTGTAAGTCATCCTGTTGGTATGTTGTATTATCCCACATTCATGGGAATTAATAGTTGATGTTAAGTCGTCCAATTAGTATGTTGTATTATCCCACATTCATGGGGAGTAATAGTTGTTTAGATTAGACTTAGTATATAGCTAAGTGTTGAGGCCAATGAAATCATCCAAGAGTTATTTTGTATTGAGTTTTCTCAAAAGGAGGTTGCCCCCTCGAAGTGGCCCGCGATCAATACAATATCTTTTGTGCTCCAATATTTCTGTTATATCGTGCATTCTCATTGTTTATGCGGCAGGAGGTTCTCCAAAAATACAAATCCTTTGCACTCATCCACAACTATTTCAACTGAGTTATGTTCCGAGCATCATTGATCTGGTATAAAGATTTGTAACCTTGTTCCTCAAGGTAATCCATCATATATTGCATGGGCTTAAAATCTTGAGAGCATCCTGTCCATGGATCTTTTTAATGACACAACTTGCAACCATTTTTAATTTTTCACATAAGCCATTCACGATCAAATAAAAAACTGAGACGAGGACCTACCACATAGGTGAAACGTCCATGATAGGTTTGTATCATGATCTGATCCACTCCTCTATGGTGAAAGGAAAAAGGTATTTTTGAACCACAAATTTTATCCACATACCATCTCCCTTGAGAATGTGTCATATCCCTTTAGCTACTAAATTTTTTGCAAAGCAAGTGGGATGTTTCCCATCCAACGAGCTCCTTTATTAGGGCTTTCTTGCCCAAGCTATCTAGGAGAAGGATTATTCTCCAAATTTCTTTTCTATAAGGAACCTATAGCAAATATTTCTAATCTAATCTAATATTCCATACGGAACATAAGCTCAGGAGATCCAGTATATGGGAATGGCCACCATAACAATTTTAAAAAGTATCATACTACCACCACATCTAAGCCATTTGTTATACCACAATGATGGTCTGTTCACAATAAATTGCTTTAAATTTAGATATAAAAAATAATTTGCTTTAAATTTATTAAAAACGTGTATTAAACTCTATAAATCTTAAATGCTTTTTTTTTAAACGTAATATATATATTTTTAAATTACTTATCTATTTATATGATTTTTGTATTCATGTATGATGTTACCTAATAAGTTACCGTAGCCTGTGCATTTGAATTATAAAAATAATTTTTTTTAATTAAATATATTTCATTGTTTGTATATATTATCTCTTATAAAATTGGTTTTTATTTGGGTTGTGTTTTATCTAAAATATCATTTAAATATAAAAACTTGTTATTTTAAATTTATTAACATTTGAAAGTATATAATTGTACTAAATATTTTGATTGAGTTTTGTATATTTAATATTCAACATGATATTATTTAGTGATTTGTAGTATTTATTTTGAAATTTGCTCTTAAATATGTTAATTGATTTGCTTATATCTTTAATATTATTTAGCATATTAAATTAAGTGTAAGTATTTTTTGATATCGATGTATTTTATATACAATAGCATCATAACTCTTGTAACAAAATGATCTTTAATATAAATATTGTATACTTTATATATTGACGCCAACATACTAGCTTAGACTTTCTGTAGGAGCTAGGTGGTTCAACCACCTATAAAATATAGGTACAACAACTAAAGCATATATCATGGTAAACTAGAGAGGACCTAGACATTTGAAATATTGACACCGAAACACTAGCCTAGATCATATGACATAGAAAAGAAGGGAATTGCAAAATTGTTTGATGCAAACAAGGAGTCTATGTTTAATGATCCTAAATTTTTCAACACCTATGTTGAGAAAGGATCCTAAAATTTTCAACACTAATTCACTAATATACTGCATAATTTTTCATCTCCTTCTTTGACCTTGTAGGAGAGTATTTGATACCATTATCAATGTAGTCTGTAATAGGGTACCATGTATCTTTGCTGATTTAGATGATGGATCTAAATACCTCAACTTCCATTTGAAACCTAACAACTACCAGAAAGAAGATTGGGCATGGCTCGTTGAAAAACATATCCAGTTCTGGTGCAATCGATTATTATCTCAAGCTGGAACACTGGTTTTAGTCAAATCTATCATGGAGGCTACTTTGATATTTATTGTTGAAAGGATAAGGATATTATGGATCGCAATGAGTTTATAACTGTATGCAATGAGGTTATCTTTGTCCATGCGTCGTTGGCTAATTGGTTTTATTTATTTTGGGCACTCATTGATATGGGAATAGATATACATGTTGGCCATTGGGCATTAAGGATCTATTTCTACATTTTAATTGCTTTTACTAACACCTACCGACTTAGATAAATAGTATTTATTTATAAGAGGTCACCTAATTTTATATATCAATCCATTTACAGTTACATTTTTTTTTTTTTGCAATTGGAGATATTAACCATTTTATATCTACAACAATGAGTGGATGTACATGTTTATTGTGTTTCCTTGGACAATTAAGTTTTGATTTGTGTAAACTTGCAGTTAAATGATTGCATTCCATCGCTTACACTTATTTATGGTGGGACTTGCTCACTTGACATCTAAGGGATCCCAAATATGCAATTCCCTCACTATTCCTGAACTTACACAACAAATGTGATACTCCATTAAAGATCCTGATGTGTGCGACTAAACCTTGGCATGGGAAACACCTAACAACCTTTGCTATGTTCCATGGTCGTATGAGCACAAAAGAAGTAGATGAATAAATGTTGAATGTTCAAAACAAGAAATCCTCTTAACATTATTTAGTGGATACCGAACAATGTGGTGTACAATGTTTGTGACATTCCTCCCAAAGGTATTAAGACAGAATCCACCAACATTGGAAACTATACTTTAATTATGGAATTCTTTAGGTGAATCAGTGAACAATTTATTTCCATGTTTAGGAGAAAATATTGCTTGCATTGGTACACTAGTGAGGGCATGGGTGACATCAATGGAGGGCCCAAATCTGAACAATTCCACAATATGCCACTATTCTTTTATAGAAAAATGGATCACACTTGAGAATTTTGTAAGTTGGCAAAGGATATACTTCCACCAGAATAAGGGTCCAAGGCTTGTGGGTGTAATGTGGGATCAACTGAGTTATGGTTTACCTAGTCCAACTTTCAAAAGGGAAATGAAAGAGTTCCTTGAAGGTTAAATAAATCCATGCTCTATAACTATAATACTTTCCTTCATTATTGTCATGATGTGATACATGTTCAGGTCCCATATGAGCCCCCTCTCTCACACCACCAAGGTATATGCATCTTTATCTACTAATATATATATATATTCAAATTCCTAAGACCTATTTTTTCTATGTGTGTCTCACTTGAAAGCATAAAGTTGTTGGAATTATATTATAAAGGGTTTATAATTTATTACCTTGGCCTTAGGGTAGAGATGGATGGAATTATTTGGCTCAGGAACAATAGATTGCCTCAATATGTGAATGGGGACATAAATGTAATTTTTTCTCAAGTTTTCAGCCACCGGTTTCAAGTTTAAAATTTATCTATGTTTATGACATTCTCATAAAATAAAATTGCTAGAAATAAACATTAAATTTTCAGACCTTAAAACATTGTTGTAACTTCACTTTTAACAGACATAAAGCAAATATTTAGCACACCATTCAAACACACAGTACACATGAATTTTTGGCCAATGGCCTTGCAAAAACCCACAAGGGGAAAACCAGTTAGAGAGAGAGAGTTTTTATTATTATCTTCAAGAAAAATCAAACATTCATTTACATTCAAAAATCAACTTCTCTCAACCAGCAGATTATCTCGTTTTCCTTGCATATGCTGCCTCGATTTTTGTGTATTTATTTTCTCGAGAAATGTGCCAAAAACAACAACAAATATCAGTCTCGATTTCTGTGCAAAATCAGCAATATTATGCCCTCGATTTTCATGCCAAACCCAACAAAAAACCATATTGTACGGACAGCATTAAATGTTGTCATATACCTCGAACTCCATGCCCAACAATCCTCAAAAACTGTGTTGTGTGGTATGCAATAAATGCATCATACAGTTCCTCGAAAATCATGCTTGCAATAAACGAGGTCATACCTTCCTTGATATCCATGCACAATAAATGATGGTCATACATTATCTCGATTTGTGTGCCTGCAAATGAATGAGGTCATACATTCTTCTCGAAATTCATGCCAGCAATTAATCACCTCTATTTTCGTGCCCACTGAAAATCACTTTCAGCCTTGTCTTGGAATTTGTGCCCTCAGTCTCTTCATCTCTCTCCTCTTCAATCTCATTTCAAGGATGAATGTGCATTTTGCTTTTTCCTTGATTTTTGCTTCTCAACCCTAGGTAGGTGAAGAGGCATCTAATCCAATGGCTAAGAATGAATTAGATCGACGGTTGAAATTAAATGCTCATATTTTATTTCTAAAATATTAATTTCACTCACCCACTTAAATTTATCAAAAACTGACTTTAATACCTAAAGTCAAATTAAATGTCACTTAATTCATTTAATGCAAGGTTCACTTTATTTCCCTTCATGAAGTGACTAAAGGCTAAAGTCACTTAAGGGGACACTTCCCTAGGTACAAATTAATAGTCCCTCTTACCGAGGAAGGTGTTCTACACCAAGGATTATTTTAAGGAACCATACTTATTTAAAAGTGTATAAATGTTGGCGAATCTTACCAATTCTTAAAACGCCAACTATAAAATGTTTGGCGATATTTTTCAAAATATATTTTAATTTCCAAGGATTTTATATCGTTTATATAATAATTTGGCAATTTTTAGGGTGAAAAATGTTTACCCCATCAAAATTGGATGAAATAGGGCTTCAAAAAATGTAGAATGGAGAGTCTTTTTTTGGGAGAAAAACCCCTAAAAATAGCCCATGGGCTAAATTTCACCCCTAAAATTATCCATGTTGTGCACCACTCCCAACTTATCCTTGAAGAAGACAAACTTGCCCCTCCCCAAAGACTTCGTCAGAATGTCTGCTATCTACTCATCTGTGGAAATGTACTGAAGCGTAACTGCCCCTCTCTTAACATAGCCTTAAATGAAATGATATCTGATTTAAATGTGGTTTTCCATGTCATGGAAAACTAGATTCTTAGAGAGCTGGATGAAACTCTGATTGTCACAGTAAATCACCATAGGCCTAAGCTCCTGACCAAATAGATTCACCTACAACTTGTGAAGCCACAAGGCCTCATAGCTGGCCAAACTAGATGCCATATACTCAGCCTTAGAAAAACTCAATGCAACGAATTTTTGCTTCTAACTAAACCACGACACTGTTGCCAAGCCCAAACTAAAACAACATCCAGAAGTGCTCTTGCAGTCTACCACACTTCCATCCCAGTCTGATTCTATATAGCCAACCAGTCTTATCCCCTCTGACCTCCTATAGTCGAAACCAAAATCCATTCTTCCTCATAGATAGCGCAACACATGTTTTGCAGTGACCTAGTGCACACTCCTAGGCTCAACCATGAACTAGCTAAGAGTGTTCACTGTAAAACACAAATATGTCCAAGTGTTGACCAGATACATCAATGACCCAATAAGTTGACGGTATAAAGTAGGATCTGTCAACTCTCCCTCAGAAGCATGAAGCTTCTTCCAGTTGGTGATCATAGGTGTCGACATAGGCTTGCAATCCTCCATCCTGGATCTCCTCAAAATATCAACTGCATACTTTCCCTGCCCCAGGAGAATATGTCCAGGATCCTGCCAGACCTCCAATCCCAAGAAATAGTGCATCAGCCCAATATTAGTCATCTCATACTTTGCCGCAAGATCCTTCTTACAAGATGCAATGGGTCTCTCTATCCCTGTGATAAACAAGTTATCAACATATAGCTGAAGAACAAGTGGATCATATTTAACCATGATGAAGTGGAGATTCAGATATGCTTCACTCTTCTGAAACCCCATACTCATCAAGTAAGAGTCGATCCTGGAGTACCAAGCTCTCGGAGCTTGCTTTAGCCCATAAAGGGCCTTCTTCAACCTGCATACATGTGTCTCTCTCTCATGTATCTCAAAGACTTGAGGTTCCTCAATGTAAATCTCCTCCTGTATGATCCCATTGAGAAATGCGGTCTTCACATCCATCTGATGGATCTTCCAACCCATTTCCGTTGCAATGGAGATCAAGCTCCTGATAGAAGTATACCGAGAAATTGGTGCAAAAGTCTCATCATAATCAATGCCCTCAACCTATGAAAACTCTCGCGCTACAAACCTAGCTTTGTACTTCTCCACACTCCCATCTATTGCATCCTTCAGCTTGTAAATCCAATGAGAAGTCACCATTGACTTTCCCTCAGGTCTCGGAACAATCTCCCATACATCATTCTTCATGATGGAATGGTACTCATCCATCATGGCATCTCTTCATACTGAATGCTGGGAAGCCTCCTCAAAATTAGAAGGATCAGAATCTCGTGTACTAGCCACCAATAACATGCCCAATCTGTCAAACATCTTGATGGCTCTCACCTCCTCCCTGGGTGTCCCAAACTCCTGACCTTCCTTCAAGGTATCCCGAAGCCACTTAGGCTTATTCTTCTCTGAAGATTGGTCCCAAACTGTCCTGTCCTCATCAAAAGAACTACCAGAACTGGAAACCCTAGTCACCTGTGAACCTGAAACTAGTGTACCATGTAATCCTGATCCTGATCTTGATCCCGATCCCTTGTAAGTTGTACCTGTAATAGTAGACCCATCACCTATCCCCGAAGACCCTACTAGCTGAACCACTGAACCTGGTGAACCTGTGCCAACACTCTACGTTCTTGTAACCCCGAAAGCCCTTGATCCTAAGTGCTGCGTAGATGAAACATGTGCCACAACCTGAGGTGTAGGGACCTACTGCTCTCCTTGCTCTAAATCTCTCAACTTCTTGAAGGCTCGATCCTCCTCAAAATTCACATCCCTTCTCACCACCACTTTCCTCTAAGAGGGAAGGTAAATATGGAAATCCTTCGTAGTCTCATCATAACCCACAAAGATGACCTTCTCTGTAGTGGGCTCTAAGTTTGTCCTCTTCTCTGAAGGGACATGAGAGTAACTTAGACTACCAAATATACAAAAATGGATAACTCTAGGCCTCTTTCCTGCAAAGCACTCCTCGGGTGTCATGTTCCCCGCTGCTCGATGGGGACTCCTGTTCTGAAGGTATACAACGGTGCTGCAAGCCTTAGCCTAGAGAAACAAAGGAAGTGATTGGTCATGTAAAATAGCTCGAGATGCTCCAACAATGGACCTATTCTTCCTCTCTGTTACTCCATTCTGCTCTGGAGTATACAGAACTATTAATTGTCTCCTAATGCCCTCCTGTCTGCAAAATCCATCAAACTCTTTGGAGGTATATTCACCCCCATTATTTGATCTTAAGACTCAGATCTTCCTCCCTGTTTGGTTCTACACAAGAGCTTTGAACTCTTGGAACCTCTACAAGACTTCCTCAGACTTCTTGTTCTTCAAAAAGTATATCCAGGTCTTCCTAGAATGGTCATCAATTAATGTAACATAATACTCGTATCCTCTCAAGGACATAGAAGACATCGGTCCACATAAGTCTGAATGTATCTAGTCAAAGGTACCTGCTGACCTTGTATCACTACTTGAAAAAGCAGTCTTGGTGTACTTTCCCAAAGTACACCCCCTGCACACATCACTCTGCCCTGTATTGAATTCTAGTAAGCATGTAACCATGTGTCTCAACAACCCCAAGGCTGGATGATGCATTTGAGCCATCCTCCTATGCCAAATATCACACAACTCACTACTATTGCTATGTGCTAAAGCATGATGTGGATGAAACAAGAGCATATAGAGTTTCCCACATCTCACTCCAGTGGTAACTGAAGTAGATGGTCCTGTAGTCTTGGGAAACATATGCACGTGTCCATCTAGGAAAGACACCCCAAGACCCTGATCCTCGATCATGGAAACTGATACTAGGTTATTCTTCATCCCAGGTACATACAATACATCCCACAATACCATGGGACCCATGGACTCCCTCTGAAATGTAATGGTCCCATGTCCAACTGCACTGACTACCGATTCATCTCCCAACACAACCTCCACATCTGCATCTGCTTGTGAAAGCTCAGAGAACATCTCACGTGCACCTGTCATGTGACTCAAGGCTCCGCTATCTATGTACCAAGTGTTGGAAGTGGATGCATTGTAAGAATGGTCTGTCACACAGGTAAACTCCGTTTGCCTATTAACATCTACACTGGTGAGAATATATGCTCTCTCTCTCTCAATATTCCCAGTGCACAGTGAAAACTCTCTCTGAAATTGTGCTGCAAAATCATCGATCTCAAAATGTTCCTTTATTAGGATCTTACTCTGCAATTATTATTGGATCTAAGGAGTTAATGAGAGTGTACATGCTCATATTTTATGTTCAGCATTGTTGATGTTTGGGATGTTTGTAATATAAACGAATGCACACTCTTTATATGGTTGTGACAGGGATACTATGAAATGGTCATTATTTTGGTTGTCTTCTTGTAGAGTTGTCCAAAGCATATTGGTAGATTATTTTATTTGTATTTAGAAGTTAGTTATTGATATTTTTTTTATTCATATTTCGAAGTTCGTCAATTTTATTTGTGACCTAAATTTGTTGGGTTCGGTACTTGTTTTACAATATTTTGTTCCTTGTAAGGACCATTCAGAAGTAAAATGTTTTTTGCTTATTTTATTTTATGTGTAATTGTTATCATTATTCATAAATGGATCTAGTTATGTATGATAAATATATGATTTAGTTGGAACACAATATTTCATTTCCATCATGATTGTATAATATATGTATAGGGCATGTTTGATATGAGATGTAGACATTATGTTGTTTGATATCTAGTCTTTTGCATTCAATGAGGGCGTTAAAACAATTTTACCACATTTTGAACGCTCTCAAAAATTTGAAGGATATATATACAAACACCTCCGCATTTTATCTGAGAAAAAATAGTCATTAACAGAGTAGTTCTAATGATATGCGTGATGATGCATTAATGTGCTTTCTATTCTTGTTAGTGTATGCTCTTATTTCTAATAACCATTTCAAGTTTCTAACTAAGTCTAAACATTCTAAATCAAATGACTTAATTCATATTTTGATTTTCAACAAAAGAAAGGAAAAAGTGGCATTTATATCTATAAACATATAAGCACGTTATTTTTTTCTTAGAAGGTATCCTAAAAATGAGATATTTGGAAAATAAGCTAATTGGGAATACATATAGTATAGTTTGTGGGTCTCAATAATACTCCACATTGTAATAATGGTTTGTGGGTGTTGTAATCACTCCATAGTGTTTAAAGTGTTCAATTATATCAGTTTGTCAGTATGTCAAGATTTGGGTTCTCACATTCCATTGGACTATTAAGGGACGAGATAAAAGGTGGAGTCCCCACTTTCCCTCAATCTAGTTATTATAGTTGTGTTTCTCCAACACCTCCAATTGTTAGTGACCCAATAATGCTTGTGAAATATATAAATAAATCCCTCCTCTCCTCGTTCATGCTTTTGTTCATTTAAGGGTATAGAAGTCGAGAGTGTCGAGCTCTACTATATGCTCTTTTATTGCACTACCTTAGTAATATGCATAATCAAAAGTTGAGTCTTCCTAGCAAAATATTCACCAAGATGTTACAAGGTTTTATAATAAATGATGAAAGTTTCACAAAGTTTTTACAACATTTTATAATGCATTGAAATATTCACCAATATTTTACAATATCTTATAATTTAGTTAAATATTCTCCAAGATTTTACAAGATTTTATAATAAAATGAAAGATTAGCCGAAAAAAAATACACATATTATATTATTGATAAAATAGCCTTCAATTTTTCCTATATATTAGGGAGATTCACCTGTTTATTATACATATAAATTTTGGGGGTGTTCTTAAAATTATCCCTAATTCCTGATTCAACACAGTTTGGATTATGAGGGTGTTGCAACCGCAACTGTTATCCCCTAATTCCTTGAATTTTGGCTCCCTCCTTATCATTCAAAGTTGTTTTGATCCCATTAAGCCTTGCTCTAACTTGGACTGATCCTGAGTATTAGATTGCGTTTTGTTTCAGAAATCGTTGTGACCCTTCACCCTTAAGTAAACCGTTTGTGGATTTCAAGCTTTCACACACTTTTAAGTGTTCTTGTGATTTGGCGTCTTTCTTTGCTAGATCGGAAGCTTTAGTCCTTTTCCCGTCCGCCGTTGCGGCTCCCAAAATAGTTTAGCTTCCAAAGCACAAAGTGTTCTGGCTTCTGATTTGGAGTTTTCCCTCCAAGGCTCGCGTGACTTAGTCCTTTTCCCGTCCGCCGTTGTGGCTCCCAGACTGGTTTGGCTTCCGATGTCCAAAACCTTTCCGACATCCGATCTAGACTTTTCTCGCCCGTGTCAAGTGCTTATAGCCTTCTCTTTCCTGCCGTTGCGGTTGGGAAAGTCCTTTAGCTACCAAAGTCGAAAGTCATTCAACGTTCGATTTAGGCTTGTACTGCCCGTGATTCGAGGGTATTAAACCGCTGTCTCTTCCACCATTGCGGATGGTGAATTGTTTTAGCTTCCGATGTCCAAAGCTGGCCGACGTCCGATCCAAAGTCTCCCGCTCATCCATTCTGCATGGGTCTGAACTTTTCACTTCCGCCGTTGCGGTTGGGGAAGTCCTTTTCACGTCCGACGTAGAAGCCTCCCGACTGTTGATTTATAAGTTTCCCGCCCAAGGCTCGATCGATTTTCTTCTCAGAACAAGAGACGCACTAGACCATTTCCTTGAGGAATAGTCGTTCAATTGTTAGAATCAGATGCTTTGTTTTGTAACGCCTTTCCAATAAATGATACTTGTTGATTGATTGCAGGTTGGTTCGGGAGATCGGTCAAACTACCATGGCATGGAGGAAGACGGATCGTCTAGTGGAAGCAAGGCCGGAACTAGCAGGATCGTAGAAGATAAGGACAAAATGAATGAAGACAAAGACGCAGACTAGAAAGGTCCATCCGTTACAAATCAGCAGATGAACAGGAAGACACAGGGCCTGAAGAGGAATATGAAGCATTAGAGGAAGAGGAAACGCCACACGTTAGGGGAGTCCAAGTGGCCTGCTATATAGTTTAAATATTGTAGAGTTAGCACTTAGAAAGGGGCTTTTTCCCTTGAAAAAATTTGTAAACGGTCTGTTGTAAGAGGAACTATTTCGTTTTACAATGAGAAACTGCAATTTTGGCATGCTGGAAGAAGTGCAATATGGAATGCGTCAAATGAACTTAAATGAGCAATGTTGAAGAGGAACTATTTCGTTTTCGGCTATGTCTCATTAAATGTGAGAGTATTCTACATTCTGAACCTACGTTCTTGCTGGAATGTTCTCTAGTTTATTTTGTGATGTTTTTCCTGCTGTGAGTAATATGTGCTGTCCATAAATAATCGGCTATCTGGTTGTTGAAACATACTTTAAGTGTTCATGTGTTTTGAAGAAAGTGTTAGCTATCTTTAACTTTTCACAATGCATGTACAGATTGTATTACTCACTAATGAATGATAATATTGCTCCCTAGGGATAGATTTAGGTAGTTATTTTATTTGTTGCTGCATGTGATTTGAATGCTTGTGAGCCTAAGACGAGAGGTAAGAACCTGCGCATCACATTGTGACAGCTCCTTGCATTTCTGATCACCCTGCATTTAAGTAGGCACTTGCATTTCATATTTTAAGTCAAAATACAAAAACGCGATGGACCGAGCCGCAACCGGTAAACTCCCTTTTGTTACTTGACCTACGGTAGCCGGACCACAAACCGGACGGATTCCCTATACCAAACAATCAACGAGCTAGTTGGGAACGTTGATTGGGAGAATCCCTTACTGTTGCCGCTTGCGATTTTCCAGGCCTCAACAAGTTGGCACTAGAAGGAGGGTCGCCAGTGCATGGATGACCGAGGAAACCTGTTTTCCCGAGACTTTTCCACTGGTTACAGTTCAGAAAGCAGTAGTTTTCATAATCCTATTCCAGAAGAAAGAAATAGAGAACATCTATATCCTGTTCGCAAAGAAATTGTTAATGACCTTAGAGGACACACCAGGGCATACGTAAAGAAGATTGGAGGATTTCCGATTATCCCTGAATTTCCCAGGAGAGAGTATAAAAAGAAAGACCGTTCTGTAATAGAAGACTCAGTGCTAGTTGGAGACTGGGAAGAACTTGTAGAAACCGCCTTACAAGAAGTCGAGCTACCTTTGAATCAAGAAGGCCCAAATACCCCTTACAGTTCTCCTGTTCACACCCCTGTTGGTTCACCTCCTCACTCTCCTCCTTTACTTATGGCAGGAGTTAACGCCAATCAACCACCTAACCCACCAAATCCACCACTTGCATGGAGAGCCAGATCACCCCTAAACCTTGCCCCTCCTTTACATGATCTACCTCAAGCCTTTGAAAAGTTATTGCCTAAATTCGACCCGAATGAGAAAATATTAGTGGATGATCATCTACAAAGTTTCTATTTAGCAATAGAAGGACTGAGGGCTGGGGAACATGAAGATGTAGTATGCAGACTTTTCCCGCATACTCTTAAAGGAGCTACCGCCTCATGGTATTTTGGATTGCCTGCCAACTCGATCCCTGATTGGAATACCTTCGAAAGAATTTTCAGAAGTAAGTATGTAGTTCAAAAGACTCACGCAGCCCTCATGAAAGGACTATGCGCTCTGAAAAAGGAGAAGAAAGAGAAGGTGCACAGTTTTACTTAGAGATTTGCAGCGTATATCAAGAATTTTTTTGACGCTGACAAGCCTTCAGACAAAGTCCTAATTGAATATTATACATCAGCTTTGGGTCCTGATTTGGCCATGTTTGCAAAACGTAGGGCCAAGCCTACTTTGGCAGAAACTTATGAAGAAGCGGAAGTGGTGGAAGCTGAAAGAGAGAGTATTGAAGATTATCCCGAACAATCAGGGGAAATAAGGAAAACCTTACTGTTTACTAAGCCTAAAGAGGAGAAAGCACCAGATTATGAAAGTATGGCCAAAATGATGCAAAAGGTGTCTAATAAGATCATAGAATTAGAAAAAGAGAAGGAAACACAGAAGTTCTACAGGCCCTACTATAAAAGAAGGGAGGATAACAATCAGTCCCAACCTCCTCCTCAAAATACTGCATCCATGAATCTGACAGATATTGGGATGGAAAATTTCTGCACCTTTCATCAAAAACCTCATTCCGAAAAGAACTGTCTGCAATGGATCAATTCAATGACATTGGTCATGAATCATATGTTGGATTCGAGATTAACAGAAGAGGACAATGAAGAAAGGAAAGAGAATTCTGCTTCTACTTCTACTAAAGGACAGGAAGAGGAGACCATGGCTTTGTGGAGTGCTGTCTCATTATTTGATGCTGAAGAGGAAGGGAATCAAGGACACAAGGACGTCTTGGAAACAAATGTAGCTACAAGGAGCCAAGGGGCAGTTAAGGAGGACAGTCTTATACTCCCAAAGATTAAGAGGCTGCAGAGAAATATTAAGAAGAAATTTCAGAATAAACTCTTAGCTGATGAGATTCTAGAGTTCATTATTACCAGCCAAGATCCTAAGCAGAACAGAATGCCACCCAAGCCAAATGAAGGAAAGATAAATCCTGATAAATCTCACTCCATTGAACAATCGATGGATTATGACATTGTGGAAGATTTAAAGAAGATAAAAGCAAACGTCCCACTATTTGAAATGTGCAAAGTGCCTCAACAGAAAGAAAGATTATTGGGAGCACTTGAGGAATCAGATGAGAAGCTGCCTACTGACAATCAACCTCAAGATGAAGAAGAAATTGGAGAAACCAGCGTTGGAGGTGAGTCTAAATGTAAACATCCACCTTTCCTCCCGACGTTTGAAATCTTCAATCATAACGTGCACAATTGTCTGGTAGACTCAGGGGTGTCAATTAATGTCATGCCCATATTAGTATGTAAGAAAATCAATGGGAAGGCTAAGCCAACCACGTGGAGGGTGGTTCAATTGGACAGGACAGACGTTAAGGTAATTGGTGAGATGGAAGATGTCCTAGTCCGTCTGGCATCCAATGACAAAGTATGCCAGGTGATTAACATCGTGGTGGCTGATATACCAGATGCTTACGGTCTTGTCCTGAGCAGAGATTGGTCAACTAAACTAAATGGATATTTCGCCTCAGATTGGTCGCATCTGTGGTTGCCATACAAAGGGAGTCCAAACCAGATTAAGATTTTAAGAGAACCTCACATGAAGTACAATGTTACTCAACTGGATGAGAAGAATGTACCAGTCAATTCTGTATTGGGAAACTATTTCCTTGAATTAGAACTGGGGAATTATCAAGCGGAAGAGGCCAGTGACACATCTAACACCCAGCCTGATCTCCTTTGATTTTCGCAGGCTGGTGAAGTTGACTGTAAAATAGTAGATTTAGCCGTAGGAGTAGAGTCACATTTAGCAGTTAATGATTTTTGGACTTTGTTTTTTGATGGATCTAAGACTTTAGAAGGGTTAGGGGCCGGCTGTGTCTTGATTGACCCACAGAAGAATAAACATTTCCTTTCATGTAGACTAGAGTTTGAGTGTACTAATAATACAGCAGAGTATGAAGCGCTGATGCAGGGATTAAAGAAAGCAATCGAATTAAAGGTAAGTAATTTAAAAGTCTTTGGAGATTCAGAAATAGTTGTAAAACAAATCAGAAATCAAATACATTGTGTTTCTCCTCACCTGAAAGCTTACCAGAATGAGGTATGGGACCTGCTCAAATGTTTTAATTCATTCAACATTATTGCAATTCCAAGAATTAGGAATGCAGCAGCTGACTTATTAGCCACTTCGGCCGCTAGGCTTGTACCCTCAAATAATCGATGTACTGTTGAATTTCTTTTCAGGCCTTCAGTACCTGATATGATCACCAACCTGCAGGTGTTCGATGATGATCAACAAATACTAGAGTGCTTGACAAACGACGAGGTTTTTAAAGGAGCCATTATAGATGATGAAGAACATCAAGCTGAAATGAAATATGACAATTTCATCCCTAAGGGTGTCAGGATGCTAGAAAAGATGTTCGATTTAAATGAAAAGTTTAGAATATTAGCCAATGTAAAGACTCACAGCTTGACTCTGCAGTTTGAGATGAATAATTTGGGAGATGAGGCGAATCCTAAATTTGTAAATCTCGGCAAATGTTGTTCACCGGCCGAAAGGGAGAGGTTCGTCATTTTGTTCAAACAATATAAGGATGTATTCACCTGGACGTATGAAGATCTGAAAACATATGATACCAGCATCATTAAACATGTTATCCCCATCAAGGCCGGAGTCAAGCCGTATCAGCAGCCCTTGAGGAAAATGCATCCAAAGCTGGAACCACTGATTCAGAATGAGGTAAAGAAATTATTAGATGCTAGAATCATTTTTAAAGTCAGACACTCTGAGTGGGTATCAAACCTGGTACCAGTCAGAAAAAAGTCGGGAGAAATCAGACTGTGCGTGGACTTCAGAAACTTAAACCGTACCTTAGACAAAGACAACTACCCGGTGCCTCCCATGGAGCAATTGCTACAGATGGTCTCTGGTTCTGAATTGTTTTTGTTATTAGACAGTTTCTCTGGCTACAATCAAGTGCTGTATCCGAGGAAGACAGATTGAAGACAACATTTAGGACGAAATGGGGAACCTTTGCCTACAGAAGAATGTCTTTTGGGCTCATAAACGCTGGAGAAACCTTTCAAAGAGATATGGACATAGCATTCCGCGGATTGATTAGCAGAAGTGTTGTGGTATACCTCGACGATATTACAATATTCTCAAAGAAAAGAGAAGAGCACGTGTTTCACTTAAAATAGATTTTTGAACGCTGTCGGAAGTATGGCATCTCGCTCAATCCTAAGAAATGTGTGTTCGCGGTCACAGAAGGCAAATTGCTGGGTCATATAGTGTCCAAGCAAGAAATATCCATTGATCCGGAAAGGATTAAGGCTATTGAACAAATCCCCCTGCCACACAATAAGAAAGGGATGCAATCATTCATGGGGACCATAAATTTTGTGTGAAGATTTGTGCCTGATTTCGCTCAGACTGTCAAACCACTGCAGCAGATGGTGAAGCAAAATGCATAATTCAGGTGGACTGATATTGAAAAGGACACATTCAGCAAAATAAAAACTGTTGTTGCACATGCACCCTCTTTGAAAAGCCCAAACTTTGACAAATACTTCATCCTGTACACCTTCGCATCCGATGATTCATTAGCAACGGTGCTCACATAGAAAGAAGATGGGGAGGATGAGTTCCCCATATCCTTCATGAGCACTGGTCTACAAGGGGCTGAATTAAATTATCCGTCCATTGATAAACAAGCGTACGCAGTATTCAAAGCAGTGAAGCAATTCAGGCCTTATATCCTGAAGAATCAAACCAAGGTCATCGTCCCTTACCCAGCTGTAAGGTCTCTTCTTATACAAAAGGAGTTAGGGGAAAGAAGGGGCAACTGGGTAACTGCTCTTCAAGAATATGACCTTGAGTTCAAGCCAGCTTCCATAGTTAAAGGTCAGGGATTGTGCAAATTGATGACTAAAATTAAAGAAGATGAAGAACAAAATTGGGAAGATGAAGCCGAGTTACATCTAGCAGAGGTCTATCCTTTGTTCACAGCTCCTGAGTCTTGGTACAGGGACCTTATACATTACCTACAGTCAGGACTGTTTCCGGAACATTGGAACTCTAAACAAAGAAGGGTGCTGCGTCTGAAATCAGCTCCATATCAAATTGTTGAAGGTGTATTATTCAGAAAAAACTATGACGAAGTTCTTCTGAGATGTTTGGAGAAAGAAGATGCTAAGAAAGTGATGTCTGAATTGCACGACGGTCCGGCTGGGGGACATTATTCAGGAGACACTATATCCCACAAGATCCTCAGGGCTGGTTACTATTGGCCTACACTCTTCAAAGATGCACACGCACACATCAGAAAATGTGATATTTGTCAAAGATGTAGTGGGAGACAACCTAGAGCAGCAGCACCTCTAAACCCTGTAATGATCACGGAACCATTTCAGCAATGGGGACTGGACATCATCGGAGAAATCAAACCAAATTCCTCACTACAACACAAGTACATCCTTACCGCGATGGATTATTTCACTCGCTGGGTTGAAGCAGTACCTCTGCGCAAGATAAATGAAGATGAGGTCATCAGCTTCCTGCAAGATCATATCATGACCAGGTTTGGAGTTCCAATTTCGTTATTTTTTGATAATGCTAAATACTTTTCGTCAATTAAATTAACTGCTTTTGCTCATGATAAAGGGATAAAATTGCATTACTATGCTAACTACTATCCACAAGGGAATGGCCTGGCTGAATCGTCTAATAAAAACCTCATTAGAATTCTGAAGAAGATTGTAATAGAAAACCAGAGAAGTTGGCACTCAGCCTTACCCAACGCCCTGTGGGCTGACAGAGTCACCCCCAAGTCTGCGATAGGAGTGTCACACTATACCCTTGTGTATGGAAAGGAAGCCATCCTACCTCCCAATGTCATGCTACCATCTTCTATTTTAGCTCAAGAGTCTAGTGGGTCGAAGAATGAAGTTTTACAGATAAGGATATGCAATCTGCTGAAAGTGGAAGAAGCTAGGTCCAAGGCCAGAGAACATTTTAAGCAGCAGCAGGAGGTAGTAAAAAGATGGTTTGACAAACATAAAGCTGGAAAAAATACTTGGAAGTGGGAGACCTAGTTATCAAGTGGGACCATCCCCATGATGAGAAGGGAAAACATACTAAGTTCCAGCAGTTGTGGGTAGGCTTGTTTCAAATCACAGCAAAACTTGGCCCTGCTACTTATAAGCTGCAAGATTTACAGGGTTGGGAAGAGAACTTGCCAGTTAATGATCTGGTTCTCAAGCCTTATTTTTCTTGAGTCTCTTTAAGCTTTTCTGCCTTGTATATAAATAACCTGTTTGATTGATTTTAGAGTCATTTTTTTCACTCTATTTTGGTTTTAATTTTAATAAAGGGAACAAACCTGCGGTTGTATGGGGACATCAAAATCTTGGGGAATGATAAACATATTTGAGTAGCAGACTGCGTGTTGCTGTTTGAACTTCTTCCCATCTAGTATGTTCTCGAATGTTTCTGTGTGCATTGAAGTACTGCTTAATCCCTATGAAATAAACCAGATCCAAAAGGTCCAGAGTACTATGTTGCGGATCCATCCACTACACACTTAAAATGTTCTAAGAGACAAAAGCAGAGGATCCATGGAAAGTAGCGAAGTAAACAGGATGTTAAATATAAATGATCCCATGCCAAGAAATGAATGCTAAAGACGAGTAAGAGTCAAAACTCCCATGAAAGCATTATCTATCAAAGCAAATGCTGGATCACAAGTAATAAATTGCCAAAAGATCCTCTCCGTCCGTGAGCTAAAACATAAAGCACACCGCTCACACAAAAGGACACTATGGGATAGAGGATCCTGAATTAAAATTCAGTAAGAAAAGGCAAATAGGAGGACTCATATGAAAATGGACAAAAGTCCAAGAGCACAAAAGTGCTAAAGTGGCATGGGAATGTAGAACAAATGAATATGCCTATTTACCCTATGCTACAATCTTGTGGTGTCCGATGCTGTCAGCTACCGGAAGACAAATTAATAATAAACTCATCTTTTGGCCTCATCAGAGTTATCCGGACTTGAAGATTCCTGGTTTCCCCTTTCCCAAATGGACTATCGTCAATGATTAAGGGTACACACTTCCGTCATCTGAGAAATCCGCATGTCTGGGAGAATTCAATAGATGCATTTGCTGAGAAACAGTCTGCCACTCAAAGAATAATCTCCCAGAGATCTAGGTTCCCTAGGTAATCGCCAGTTGTTGCAGCCGCAACTGTTCTCCCCTAATTCCTTGAATTTCGGGTCCCTCCTTATCATTCAAAGTTGTTTTGATCCCGTTAATCCTTGCTCTAAATTGGACTGATCCTGAGTATTAGATTGCGTTTTGTTTCAGAAATCGTTGCGACCCTTCACCCTTAAGTAAACCGTTCGTGGATTTCAAGATTTCACACACTTTTAAGTTTTCTTGTGATTTGGCAACTTTCTTTGCTAGATTGGAAGCTTTAGTCCTTTTCCCGTCCGCCGTTGCGGCTCCCAAAATAGTTTAGCTTCCGAATCACAAAGTGTTCCGGCTTCCGATTTGGAGTTTTCCCGCCAAGGCTCGTGTGACTTAGTCCTTTTCCCATCCGCCGTTGTGGCTCCCAGACTGGTTTGGCTTCCGATGTCCAAAACCTTTCCGACGTCCGATCTAGACTTTTCTCACCCATGTCGAGTGCTTATAGCCTTCTCTTTCCCGCCATTGCAGCTGGGAAAGTCCTTTAGCTGCCGAAGTCGAAAGCCATTCGATGTCTGATTTAGGCTTCTCCGACCCGAGATTCGAGGGTCTTAAACCACTGTCTCTTCTGCCATTGCGGATGGTGAAGTGTTTTAGCTTCCGATGTCCAAAGCTGGCCGAAGTCCGATCCAAAGTCTCCCACTCATCCATTCCGCATGGGTCTGACCTTTTCACTTCCACTGTTGCGGCTGGGGAAGTCCTTTTCACGTCCGACATAGGAGCCTTTCGACTGTCGATTTATAAGTTTCCTGCCCAAGGCTCGATCGATTTTCTTCTCAGAACAAGAGACGCACCAGACCGTTTCCTTAAGGAATAGTCGTTCAATTGTTAGAATCGGATTCTTTGTTTTGTAACGCCTTTCCAATAAATGATACTTGTCGATTGATTGCAGGTTGGTTCGGGAGATCGGTCAAACTACCGTGGCATGGAGGAAGATGGACCGTCTAGTGGAAGCAAGGCTGGAACTAGTAGGATCATAGAAGATAAGGACAAAATGAATGAAGACAAAGATGCAGACTAGAAAGGTCCATCCGTTACAAATCAGTAGATGAACAGGAAGACACAGGGCCTGAAGAGGAATATGAAGTGTTAGAGGAAGAGGAAATGCCACACGTTAGGGGAGCCCAAGCGGCCTACTGTATAGTTTAAATATTGTAGAGTTAGCACTTAGAAAAGGGATTTTTCCCTTGAAAATTTTTGTAAACGGTCTGTTGTAAGAGGAACTATTTCGTTTTACAATGAGAAACTGCAATTTTGGCATGCTGGAAGAAGTGCAATATGGAATGCGTCAAATGAACTTAAATGAGCAATGTTGAAGGGAACTATTTCGTTTTCGGCTATGTCTCATTAACTGTGAGAGTATTCTACTTTCTGAACCTGCGTTCTTGCTGGAATGTTCTCTAGTTTATTTTGTGATGTTTTTCCTGCTGTGGGTAATATGTGCTGTCCATAAATAATCGGCTATCTGGTTGTTGAAACATACTTTAAGTGTTCATGTGTTTTGAAGAAAGTGTTAGCTATCTGTAACTTTTCACAATGCATGTACAGATTGTATTACTCACTAATGAATGATAATCTTGCTCCCTAGGGATAGATTTAAGTAGTTAGTTTATTTGTTGCTGCATGCGATTTGAATGCTTGTGAGCCTAATATGAGAGGGAAGAACCTGCGCATCACATTGTGACAACTCCTTGCATTTCTGATCACCCTGCATTTAAGTAGGCACTTGCATTTCATATTTTAAGTCAAAATACAAAAACTCGGTGGACCGGGCCGCAACCGGTAAACCCCCTTTTGTTACTTGACCTACGGTAGCCGGACCGCAAACCGGATGGATTCCCTATACCAAACAGTCAATGGGCTAGTTGGGAACGTTGATTGGGGAGAATCCCTTACTGTTGCCGCCTGTGATTTTCCAGGCCTCAACAGAGGGATCCATAGACTTCTGACCAGAGATCTACAGTCATCCTCCTCCATCCAACTGACATTAAATTTAAAGGGGCTTGGATGTTTTCCCCCTATCATCGCCAAATCCATAAATATGGGGAAAGGATTTGAGTTCCCCCCACTCCAACCCATTGACAAATGCAAATAGTAGAATTAAGGATGCCTTGGATGCCTTCATTGACTAAGAACCTATTAATTCTCTTAGAAATACTATCCTAACTAGTTCTCATATTGCGCTAAATATGTATTATCTTGACCGGAGGGATCTCAAAGAGTGATTGTTCATCCAATATTCTAGTGAAATATTATGTCATAGTATCCTTATGGGCTTTAGGCCCCCATATTTCACCTTCCCCCAAGGAGAAGTTTAAGTCACCACCTATAATAATTATGCCACTTGATCCCTAAATTGAATAGTCTCTCCGAGAACATCACTCTATTATGATGTGGCCTGTAAATATTGATAAATAGAATATGAAGTGCAAATTCCCTGGAAAAGAGTCTTGAACCTAGTCTAGACATGACAGACCAATTGTTAGTGCATAAAAAGGGACTAGTATTCTAGCACATAATTAACCCACCTGATCTACGAGTAGCATCAACATTAATAAAGTCCCAACTAATAAACAAAGACTTCATGTCCATCAAAATTTGATCTCGACGGGCCAAATATTCATGTATTATTAGAAAAAATGGTTGATGATAACAAGTCTCTTGAGTGCAAGCTTTTTCGAGGGAATCCCTAACCCTATGCAATTAAGGGACATAATAAGAATTAGGTAAGGGTGTGTGCAAGAAGTTGAGGGACCTTTTAGATGCAATTGTAGAATAAATTCAATCACTCTTGATCCATAAAATAGAAATCATCCCAAGCAATCACAACCCTACCAAGCCTAATCCCAAGGCTTCCAACATGCATGCCAATTAGGATAGTACACAAAAACGCACTCCCATTTTGCTTCAATAAAAAGTGCTCCTGTTTTGCTTCATTAAAATGCGCTCCTATTTTGCTTCATTAAAATGCACTCCCATTTTGCTTCAATAAAATGCGCTCTCGTTTTGCTTCAATAAAACGAGCTCCCATTTTGCTTCAATAAAACATGCTCCTATTTTGCTTTAATAAAACGTGCAAAATGGGGGGGGTCCTTAGTGGTAAGGGGATACATAGGGATGTGTGTGTGTGAGAGAGAGAGAGACAAAGATAGAGTGGAAGGGGGGGTCCTTAGTGGGATCGGGTGACCTGTGGATGTGTGAGAGAGAGAGAGAGAGTAAAAGGTGTGTTAGGATTTTAGGAGTGG
>LPNX011083723.1:41146-76001 GCA_001517045.1 Pseudotsuga menziesii
TAAGATGCAACAGCAACAAAAGTTTCTTAAGAGAACCGCTATCAGACTGTGGAAATATTGTTATAACTATTGTTGCTTCCTTGACATCCTTTTCAAGGTTTTCAAGATAACCAAGTTTTCCTCCACCTTGGGTGCTAGGATTCCCTACAGTAAAAAAACCTAATAACTGTTACGGTTACTCTGCACCAGCTGCAAGGATATTAAGTGTTCAGTAAACTATTTTAATTTTTAACGTTTAGCTCCATGCCATTATCAATATATAGGAATAATTATTCCTTTGGAAATATTTTTGTCAGTATCTGTTATTTCACTCTGAACTTTAGAATCTAAATATACCTAAAGAAATTAAATTATCTTGCTTCGTACTTTCTAAGTCATTAAGCAAAGAGTTAAACTTTTAAAGCATGTCCTTTATTTAAAAAGAGTAAAAATACCATGTTAACAAAACATTTTTCAGATAGGCTAGAACATAACAGAAACATATATATGACCCAAAGATGAGCATATCAAACCTGAACTGACAACTCTATTGCATGTTAATTATGCAGCTTCAAATGAGTGTGAGAACCAATTTTACAACTACCTGAATCTGCTCATTACAAGGCTTTGGCTGCCCTCCATCTTGTGTTGTTGCTTCAAATGCTGTGCAGCCTACATTAACACTGATTTTATATTCCTGGTTGATAACACAAGCTTTCTCATCATTATCATTCTCTATTTTCATGCCGGTTCTAGCTGTTTTAAAACTATGTTTAGATTTGAGGTTCATAAGATTGCATTTAGTAAGACTATTTGGTATTTCTATGCTAGTTTTGGTTACTTCAACATTCTTTCCAAAGTTTGGATTCATATGACCAGTCTGCTAAATAAGATCATCCTCTATTTCTGCACTAGGCCCTAGTGCTTTATCACTCCCTTCAGATTCGTGGTTCATAAGACCAGTCTGCCTAGTATGATCACTATACATATCCATGCTAATGACTACTGCTTTACCACTGTTTTGAAATTCTAGGCTTGAGGGTTCAATTTGCTTGGCACAATCATTCACCATCTTCATGCTAAACTGAGAAGTTTGCATTGCTTGCTGATAACCATCAGTCATAATTTTTTCAACAAGAAATGTTAAATTATTAAGTTTCTGATGATAGGTGGCTTCTGGTGTAAGCTGAGCCGCTTTCTCATTCTTTTCGCATTCCTCTGCCATTGGACCATTCTTTTCAATATCTCCATTCTCTACTACCATGTTGTGATTTTGGTTATCTGTAGAGCTTGTCTACAAGCAGTAAACATACTTTCCTGCCCATTCAATGTCAATTCATTAGACTGTTGTATAAAAGATGGCTTCTAACCTGTGGTGATTTGTTGAGTACCCACTAAAAGAATAAAAAGCAATGCTTTCCCTCTTTATACTTTCAGACTTGACAGCGAAACTAAAGACATTGCAGAACAAAAATTCATTTCCAAGTTCCAACACAGTTGTATTATCCTCCGGCATTAGCTATCTAGTGATCAAATTTTTAGACTTCTGACTGCTCACCTTGTGGGAAGTTAAGGATTCTAATGAAGTAGAATTATTTTATTCTAATGAAGTAGAATTATTTTCAATCCCTAAGTTGTTCACGGAACCACTTTCATTCAAGCTGGCAATGACAGATTTGTCAAATTGAAATTTATCTGATTCTGTCAATAATGAAACATTCAGATCCTAGACATTTTGGAGGGTAAACAAAATCAGTGCCAAGTGATTTCACAATTTGTGATCCACTATTATGATATTAGATGGCTTGATCACATGACTTTTCCACTTGTAGGTTGGCAAGAGGCAAAACCTGCAATGTATGCACTGCTGCCTCTTCACAACCTGGGGAATTGGAATTACATGATACATAGAACGAACTTCCAAAAAACAAATTATTTTCAAGTGATGCTTTTTGTTCGTGTGATTTAGATTTTTTTCTTTAAATTAGCTAGGTTAGACCCTCTCTTACTCTTACCGTCTGCTCTGCCCTGCCTGTATCCTCCCGCAAAAACATACCCTATGTTATAATGTTGTACTAATGGTAGGTTTTGAACAATTCTTCATGAACCTTGAACTTTGTACTTGTAAATATAACTCCACACCAAAATACGAGACCCAGGTCTTAGTGAGGCTCTTATATTCCATTGAAGAAGCAACACATCCCACGTGGGGATTAAGAGTGGAAGGCGTAAACATGCCATAGGGCCTGAAGGGAATTGGAACTTAAAAATAATTCATAATCAAATAATAAGGGTAGAGCACTTTCACATTCCACTCAAGTAGGATGGAGACATGCTTTATTACCTTTACAAAGAAATAGTTTCTTATAGGCAGTTCAAATGGGGAATATGAACCTCATAATGATTTTCTCTATCCTTTGCTTCATCATAAATGTGCATTTCATGGTCAAGTAAATTCCTTCATTTTGAAAGTCACAAATCTTAATAAGAATATGCCTTTATGCAACTATGCATTATAAGAACACTGTAGAATACCAGTCTCTCCAACTTTTTCGATAGGTTTAGTCAATCTCAAAAGATTACTAGAATCTAAATTTTAGTGTAGTCTTATTTTACGTGACCATACATTCTAAGGAAAGTTCAGTTCTTATCAATGGTTATTTCTCTCTGTGAATTGTTGTCTAATCATCATGGAAACTATTTTAGATCCTGTACATCTCAACATAGAGCTGATATATATTTTGTTATACCTAATAGTTTGCAAGTTTTTCAAGTTTAATTCATGCTTAACCAATTGTCTTGCCTTTCAAATAAGTGGTATCATCACCTAGAATCCAAATATACAACCCTTTAAAGATTTCTCTAAAGACACAATGTTGTAGGAGTAGAGTATTTCTCTTTATATTTGCAACATGACTCTTTAATTATTGAATCCACTATTAGGTGCCCTTATAGCCAAGGAATAATGATTCACAAAGCATAAATCCTCCATACAAAATGGTACCTTTGAAACAGTAAATGATTCAATGCTAAATACTTGCAATACTTGCAATTCCCCAAGTCAAAATACTTGCAATTCTTTGAATTCTAGGTCTAGAGATCATTTTTGAAAGACATTACGGTGCATAGGTAGTCAAGTCTCTAATTTTGCAAATGATAATCGTCGAGTCTCCATTAGCAATAAGTTTCTCAATCTACCTGGCTCTTAGAATGTTTATCACTTGATTTAAAGCTAAAATAGGCTTCGCAATAAAATAGGCTTCACAATAAGAGAAGAAACATTTTGCAGTTTGATCACAACCATAGACCTTCTTAGTATGGAACCTTCTTAAAGAAAAGGGGAATATACTTTGCATAATTTTAAGTTAATTAATTATCAAAGAAATTTAGTTTGTGTTTTAATTTTGATAGCCCATGATGAGGAACATCTGAAACACCTTGAAGCTCATGGATTCATAATATTGCAGTAGACAAGAGGGAAAGTTTTGTTTTTGATGCAGTGATGGCATTGGGCTTCAAAATCCTTTCAGGAAGAACTCTTCTTTGGACTATGAGAATGATAGTGATGAAGAATGGGAAGAGGTACTCATCACTAAATCTCTTTGGTAAGAGTATTTGTAGTATTTTTATTAGATTTAGTTACTGGGAAAATTGTACATAGCTCTCAGGAATTAGTTTATCATAAATACTAGTTACTAGTAAGTTGTAATAGTAATAATTATGTAGTTTGTAGATTGATATCTATCATAAATTTGTTTGAATATCATCATTGTCAAGCAATAACAACTTCTTAAAGGGTGCTAGCTCAATGGTAGAGCACCTGCCTAATTATAGGCAGCAGTTTGTTGGTTTGATTCCTCCGTGCCCTATCATAAATTTGTGACTACAAAAATGACTAAATTTGCATATATACGACTATTAGTAGCTAATTTCCCATATCTTAGTCGTATTTAGCTTAGTCATTAATATGTTAACATCTAGTAGTTTATTTAGTCGTATATTTGGTCATTAATGGTTTCAATCAGTGACTAAATCAGTGACTAAATCAGCGACTAAATCAATGACTAACTCAGTGACTAAATCAATGACTAAATCTTTGACTAAATCATTAAATATCAATGACTAAATCAATGACCTACTCATTGACTATCAATGACTAAAGCATTGTCTAACAATGACTAAATCAATGACTACTAAGTCAAGCTATTGATGACTAGTGAAATACGACTAGCTATAAGATAGTGGAAATTTGCTACTATTAGTCACCGACTCAAAAATAGTCGTTTATAGCCTGATTTTAGTCATTTTTTTAGTCATTAATTTATCATTTTATACTAGTGGCAGTTTGATTGGTCAGTATGGGTGGTGGTAGTTGACTTATGACAGGTTGCATGACAGTGCTAGGGCACCAACAGAGGTGGTGGTGGTGGTGTGGGGTATGGACGTGGGTCCACTGCTAATCACCAAGTCGGATAATGGATCCGGGTTTGCACCAGCCATGGTGCTAGATGGTGGAGTATGTAGATCTGACTCAGATTTGTATGATTCTGATTCTGAATCAGATGTTGTGTTGCCTTCTGATGGTGTAGAGGGTCGTCGAGAATGGTCTCGACGGTGTTGGTTCAAGGACCCAAATGTGGTGGATCGCCTCCGCATGAGGGATCAATTGTGTCTGGTTGGTATGTCAGGTGGTGAAATATTTTAGTGACGTTTTGGATGCCAAATTTAGTGGCTTCCTATTGGATTTAAGGTGGTCACTAGGCCACCAATACTACCAGGAGACATCGCTTGTCTTTTACCTCACGGAAGTGCTAGTTAATCGGTGGGGGTCATTGCCCGTTTCACTTGGCAATTCCTCTAAGTGTCCAGCTACTTTGGGGTTCCCGTGGTACTCCTCACAATGAGTTTCTGAGCTGATCCGAAGTACTTCCCATGGTTAAGGAAGTCAAGGACTTATGTCCTCAAAGACTACAAGTGTTTGAAATAGTGTAAATTATAAATTTTAATGGCTAGCTTAGTGTCATGAATTGATTTTGGTTGTTTTATTTGGTATGATTTGTGTGCATGTCCATTGTATTTCTGTTATACTTGGTGGCTTCTTGTATGGTTTATGAATATTCCATAGAGATTGTTTGGTTTATTGTAGCACTTATATCAAGGATAAGTTGTTTATGAAAGCAGTAAATTGTAAACAAAAATTTAAACAAAAGCGATACCTGAATTTGAACTATGGTAGATTGACTAAGTGGCTGCTTTACACCTATATTTCTCTTCAACTAGGAAACAGTGCTGGGATCTCAACACAATGGGACTAAGCCCATTCATAGATCCTCAGGTCACTCTCCGAGTGCAAGGTCGGTCAACAGAGAGGACATGAATGCCATGAAACCCACAATGGTCTCCACCCCCTCTACCTTTCAAGTCACCCATTTTTAGTGGTCTCAAAAAATTATAAATTAAGTGCCTATTACTATATGAGCTTCACCCTTCGTCTTATCCCAGAATACCCCGAAGGGTGATGACTGGGTAGAGGAGGAAGGGCCAGGAAATGAGTTAATTTCCATTTAAGAACTGAAACTTAACCTATAGTATTTTTATGCAAGCCTTAAGCATATCCATTAAACCATTAACCAGTTAAATGTTAATAGTGATTTACACAAATTGTATGAAAATAAAAATAGAATGCTAGATAGAGGTGGTTGAGCCGCACTGACAGTCCAAATAGCAGCAAACAGGCAAGCCCGAAAAGTTAAAATATCATACAAAGTAAAGAAAAATGGGTCGGGCACCTGTAGAGGACCTATTTTGTGGGGTGAATTGTGATTAAACAGTGAGGAATTAACTCAAATGGTTGAAAACCCAGTTCAGAAACGGGCCCTTTTACCTCCAAGTGTGGGCATATTTACAAATAGATCAACTGTTTGGGTAGAAAATGAGACCGAACACAGGTAAATTTTCAGAAATTCAGTTTGACTGTTTTTACATAGTTGAACGATTTGCAAATCAAAGAACGACCAATAGTGTTACTGGCTGAAACAATAACAAAAATGAAATAAAGAGATCTATCAACCTAAATAAGCAAATATCTATCAAACTAAGTGTTAAGTCACGAACTTGTTTCCTTTAATTTTATATTTTGATTGTGATTTTATCTTTAGTTTGCTCATATGCTTAAATTTTCTCATTTGCTTACTTTAGGAATTTTTGGTTTTAATTGAAATTTGGATTTTTTGCTTAGATTTGTTTTATTAAGTTTGTTTTCTTAGCTCTTGAAGGGTGTTAAAGGTCATATTATTGAATAATGGACTCACAAATCATATTAAAAGCATACCCATCATTCAAACATCACGTAAACTTCATGCAAAATGGAAAAAGTTGTAAAATAGTGCCAAAATTGGTTTTAAATTATTCTTGTAGCGCAACTGCAAAAAAATTACACTGCAGTGCTACAAGAAAATCGTTTTTTGCCAGAATGGTCATTTTTCAGTCCGATTTTTTGGGGATTTCACTAGGGAAGTGTTAAATAAATCATTGGTCATGTTTGATAGGTGTTTTGCCAAGTTTTTCTTCATGTAAATAGGCGTCAGTCTCATGTGAGGGAGATTTCAACAACTGTCTAGCAACTGTATGCCGATTTATGGCAAAATCGTGGCAGACCGTGGAATGGAGCGTGATTTTTGGCAGGATATTCTCAAACTGAAGGTTACGAAGCTGGGGAACACTGAGGTGGAGACACATTGCCTAAAAATCTGGAATTTGCCATTACAGAGGAATTTAGGTTTTCGCCAGTGTGACAGTTGGGGTAATCTGAAGAACCACAGAATTCTTTATGACCCTGTAAGATCAGTGATTGCACCCATATTTGGAATGGTATGCATGATATAGTTTTTATAAAAATGGATGATGTTCCCGGTTCAACAACTCAAAGAAATGTTGATCAGACTCAGATAAAAATGGGATCGCCAGATTATGACAGAGATGATGAAACTGAGGATCAGATCCTTACTAGCCTCTCAGATGCTGATAGAAAGGATCATGAATTCAAGTCTACAATGAATGGACCATTGGTGGACGTCTTGAACAAGTGGACATTTAGAAGAGTGAGAAATCGAATATTCGAAAGCATACACATGGTCACTATGCAAAACAAAATAAAATTTGTTGCTTCCTTTTGGTCCTGCAGCAATGATTTTAGCTCATTTATCAGAGCAGATCAATACATTTCAGAGATGGGTTTTCTTTTTCATCTTGTTGGGAATAACACCTTTGGCCGAGCAACTAGGTTTTGGAACAGAGCAGCTAGCATTTTTCACTGGTCCCACAGTTGGAGGCCTTTTGAATGCCACATTTGGAAACACCACTGAGATGATTATCTTATTTACTGCACTTTACACACACAAAGTTGCATAAAGGAAAATCAGAATTAGCCGTTTCAAGGTTTAGCAGATGTGTTATACTGGTAGCATATAAAACAGCAGCATTACATTGAACCATTACCTTTCAAAACCTGAAAAGATGACAGTGTGAAGAGCTGTGCATTTTCTGTTATCCAAATATCACAACTTGATTTGCTGCTTGTAAACAAGACAACAAGGAAGCCGAACATTTGAAATTGCAGGAAGACCTAATTTCATTAGGTGTTAAAGCTTATTGTTTTTAGTGTTTAAAGCTAATGGGAGCAGAAAATGGGCATACAAAAGATTGTTTTTTATATCTCCTCATCTATTGAATAAACTTTAAGTTGATCTTAGAAATCACAAGTTGATATAAGGAGCTATTAGCTGAGATTACTTGTGTAACACCTTTTATGCACAGAGATAGTTCATCAGTTTCATTTAAAGGCATTAAAGGTTACTTTGTACAGAACTACAATACACAGGTGCTGTTATATTTTATGGAGATGAACCAGTATCTAAATGAGTATATTGGATGATAACTAGTTTCATCACCAGTCTCAGTCAAGAGTATGAAGCATTCTGTGACCTATATCTCTTATACCTATGATAAAACCTAGCTATGCTTTATGTATGGAATTCAGGGACTGCAAAGGTTTATCAGTTGCTGATATTTTCTCAGGTCATGTTGGCTATGCAGCTTCCAGCTACTGTAATACCTCTTTTTAGAGTGGCATCTTCAAGTTCAATAATGGGCACTCATAAAATATCTCTTTTTGTGGAAGTTTTGGCCTGGTTATCCTTCTTTTTGATGCTCATCCTTAATATATCACTAGTGTCAGATATGTCTTTTGGGGATAGCGAGTGGATAGGTTCCTTGAGAAATATTGGCACTGGTATGTCAATTCCTTTCATCTTGATTCTTATGGTTGCTATTTTGTCATTAGGGTTTATGTTATGGCTTATTGTAACACCTCTGAGGTGTGCAAACCACAAAGTAGAGGACCAAAAATGGTTTGAAGAATCAGAAACTCGATATGAACATGCAGAGCATCTTGTTTCCAGAGAAATGGTCATATATGGCTTAAATTCTGAAGATATTCCAACAGAAGAGGTTGAAACATTAGAGAGCAAGGGAACTAGAATTGACAAGACTTTGCCTGACAATGATTTGAAGCCTGGGAAAGATTTGAGTATTTGTCCCAAGGTTACAGAAGTTCATGCAATGGAGCACACAAGTCTAGAAAGTGGATTTTATTCAGCTGATATTGTCCCCTATATTGATTTACCTCCACTGCCTGATGTTATAAATGTTAATGAAATCCCTTTTATTGATTCTCAAGCTCCCTCAGATTCTTCTTCGGCAGAATCATCTCCTGTATATATTTGGTTATGGCATAGTAAAGTGAGATCCTCCTATAGGCCAAGAACAAGATCAGTTGAATCCTTTAGTTCAAAGGGAAATAGGGGGATTGGATACAAGATATAGGAGCTTAGGAAGTTCATCCTTTAAAACAGCTTTTAGGAACTTGCCGGTTTCTCAAATGGGGACATATAATGATGACTCTAATAGATAGGTTGATCAAGTTCCACTGTATTTTGATGAGCTCTCTCCTTCAGAGCTTCACACTGATGTTTTTTCACTCCAGTCAACTTCAAAAGCAGAAAACAACTCTCTTTGGTCAAGACAACCCTTTAAGCAATGGTTTAGTATGTCTGGAATTGGAAGTGGAAGAGGTCATGTTTCTGGAAGGAATAGAAGGTCCAAGAACCAGCTCTGCCAGCAGCAGTAGTTCTTGAAATCATCAGGCACATGATGATAAAATTACTAGAAGTGATAAAATACTAGTAGGGCAGAGCAATGCTAGAAGAAATTTCAAATGAAAAGAGGACATTGAAATGCAAAAATTACTGAGAATTCTGCTCAGTTTTTCCTGTTTTGGGTCATTGAAGTAAAATGCCGACCACGAGCTAAGGAAGAGGAATTTTTGAAAAAGGAAAGAGGTTTTTGTTCATAAGGTACCCATATACAAAAACCGCTCTAAGTGTTGCAACATCTATCAAGGTTTGAAATATTCAGTTAAATCTTTACACCCAATTTTTCAGGGATTTTAAATATTTAATATTTTCCTGTTTTAGTGTTCATTTTGCGGGGCAGATTCTGATTGATTGGAGATGAATTTTTAAAAGCCAAGAGAGTATTTTGTCCATCACGGACTCATTTACAAAAATATCTCTCAGTTTTTACACAGGTGTCACCAATTGAGAGATATGGAATCTTCTTTGACACCTATTTTCCAGAATTTCGCCATATTTGCTAGGAATCCGATTTGCTATTTTTAGTCAATTAGTTGAGTTAGTTAGTTAATGTAACTGCTAGGTAGTTTCAATTTCGATCTAATGAAGGGGAGATAGAACTACCTCTTTGTAATTATAAAAGAGGGACAAAGGGACATTAGAAGGGTTTTGATTTTTTGGGAGCTTCATGAGGTCTTCAGACTATTTTTGTCTTAAGACTTGTTCAAAGCTAAGTATTATGACTCTTGTATGCATTTGCTGATGAAATTATGAGATATATGTGACTTTTACCTTTCAGTTTTCTGTGTTGGCTTCATTTTTCAGCTTGTTTAGTTGGTTAATAGATATATTCATTGCTGGTTTATGTGTATCTGCTGGTGATGCTTGTCTTTTATGAATGAACCTCAACATTGTGTTTCTGTTGGATCTTGTTGGATATATCATGCATCTTTATCATATTTTGTTTATGATTTAGTTATTATTTTGCTCATGAATGTATTCCCTGATTGTTCCCAAATTTTTCAACCACTAAAACCATTTCAAAAAACCTAAACCTAATTTATTTTACTGAGTTTTATTTGAGATTGTGTTGGCTTGTTTCTCTGGCCTTGGAAACAATTTCTGGCACACACATCTTTGACGCCATTGCCGGGGATGAAGCTGAAGCATATCTTTCTTGGGATACTTATCCATTTTACTGGTTTTAAGAGGTGAACTTAAACCAGCACTTTTTAAAGGCTATTTTCACCAAATTTGACACAGTGGCTGCTAGAAGAATTAGAAGGTTTCAGTTATCCCCAGCTTTATGCAGCCCTAATCAATTTGAACTACTGTCACCCCTTTCTCTTTCTTAGAAGAAGAAGCAAAAACTGTCTTGACAAATTGATTGGTGACTCCACTATTTCAAGATGCAAAGACCGATGTCCATGGAGGCTATTCTGGCTCGAAGGTTTGCACCTTTCAATTTTTCTGATATTCCAAGTTTTCCAAATCTAGTACCTATTATGGATGTTTGGGGAGATTGTCTTCCATGGTTTAGAGAAAGCAAAGAGGATAATCCATCAGATCACCTCATCAAATTTCATCAATGTATGGTCCAGTTAAATATCCAGCATGAAGATGTGCTCATGAAGATGTTCATGTATTCACTTGAACAAGATGCACGAGATTGGTATTTTTCTCTTCCCGCTGCTAGCATCTCCTCACTGAAAGAATTCCACAGATGTTTTTGGAAACATTGTAAGTATCTGTTCTTAGATGAACTCTTTTTAAAAGATTGTTGTGAGAAAGATGATGTTTATAATACAATTTCTGATTTAAAGAACCATGATGATGAGTACAATCAAGGGTTCAAAACATGTCATGAAGAAGTTGAAGTTTCAGAATTTGTTGAAGATGAAAAGGTAACATTTTTAGATACTGCTGTCAAGGATGAATGCCATGATCATTATGATAATCAAGTTGTTGTTTTAGGTTAGTTTGAGGATTATTCAAGTGATGATATCAGTAGAGATAGTTTGGAACATTCTCATAATGATTTCAACAGCCTTAATAACCGTTTGAATGCTAATCCATTTGAAGATCAATATCTAGTTCAACAAGCTGTTGAAAATCATTATTGTGTTAAAGATCAGCTTTGTATTGAAGGAAAAGATGAACCTTTAGCATCATCATTTGAAATTTCTCAGAATACTCCTTGTTATGATGAAGAGATTAGGGTTCCAAGACAAGAATTTTGTGATGAATTAGATTCTATTCCTTTTGGTTTTGATACTAAAATCGATGAAGGCCAGGCTGTTCACATTTCTTCAGAAGTTACTCATATTCATGGTTATGATAGATCTGCTGTTCAAAATCATTATGAAGATGCTCTACTTTTTAATAAATATGATGATGAAATTAAAAAGAAAGACCCAGAAATCTGTGAGGTGTGTGATATGTCACAATCTGATCAGCTGATTCAAGAATGCATTCAGTCTATTATCCTTGAACAACAAAAGCTAATGCCTGATAGTCATTTATTTGAAGATAGTGTGGAAAAGGAGGTTCAAAGTGTTGACATTATTGGTGATACTATTCAAAAATTTACAGAGCAAATTCAGGCTGATCCTGATGTCTTTTATCGCCAATGCCTGATTGATATTCATGGAACAAAATATTCTTATGGACAGCCTATCTTTTTCATACAGCAGGAAGAGGTAACTTATGGAAATTTTTATGATCCAATAGCAGATTATTTAGAGTCAATACCAGGTTATAAATCTATTATTTCAGAGACACTATTTGATGAAAGTGGGTATAAGTTGTTAAATCTCTGCTCTTCATGTTTTCCAATATTTCCGATTATATATATATTTGGAGTTGGAAACAAGTTTTGGTGGGTTGATCAAATTTTTTCTTGGTTACATTGGAAATGGGATTTCAATTTGATTCAGTAGATGGAAGGTTCCTCAGAGAAAGAGATTTAATTTTCATTGTATATATCGGTGTGTGAAGAATTGAATAAAGACTCCATAGCTCAATGGAAGTTTTACAGAGAGGTAGATAAGGTAGCAGACAGAAGGCACTGGTGTATAGGTTCTTGAAGCCTCACAGGGAGGACTTCATCCCACAGCTGGAGCCAGATGTTAATTCATGAATTTGTTTCCTTCAATTTTATATTTTGATTGTGATTTTATCTTTAGTTTGCTCATATGCTTAAATTTTCTCATTTGCTTACTTTAGGAATTTTTGGTTTTAATTGAAATTTGGATTTTTTGCTTAGATTTGTTTTATTAAGTTTGTTTTCTTAGCTCTTGAATGGTGTTAAAGGTCACATTATTGAATAATGGACTCACAAATCATATTAAAAGCATACCCATCATTCAAACATCACGTAAACTTCATGCAAAATGGAAAAAGTTGTAAAATAGTGCCAAAATTGGTTTTAAATTATTCTTGTAGCGTAACTGCAAAAAAATTACACTGCGACGCTACAAGAAAATCGTTTTTTGCCAGAATGGTCATTTTTCAGTCCGATTTTTTGGGGATTTCGCTGGGGAAGTGTTAAATAAATCATTGGTCATGTTTGATAGGTGTTTTGCTAAGTTTTTTTTCATGTAAACAGGCGTCAGTCTCATGTAAGGGAGATTCTGGCAACTGTATGCCGATTTATGGCAAAATCGTGACAGATCGTGGAATGGGGCGTGATTTTCGGCAGGATATTCTCAAGCTGAACGTTACGAAGTTGGTGAACATTGAGGTGGAGACACATTGCCTAAAAATCTGGAATTTACCGTTGCAGAGGAATTTAGGTTTTTGCCAGTGTGACAGTTGGGGTAATCTGAAGAACCACAGAATTCTTTATGACCCTGTAAGATCAGTGATTGTACCCATATTTGGAATGGTATGCATGATATAGTTTTTATAAAAATGGATGATGTTGCCGGTTCAACAACTCAAAGAAATGTTGATCAGACTCAGATAAAAATGGGATCGCCAGATTATGACAGAGATGATGAAACTGAGGATCAGATCCTTACTAGCCTCTCAGATGCTGATAGAAAGGATCATGAATTCAAGTCTACAATGAATGGACCATTTGTGGACGTCTTGAACAAGTGGACATTTAGAAGAGTGAGAAATCAAATATTCGAAAGCATACACATGGTCACTATGCAAAACAAAATAAAATTTGTTGCTTCCTTTTGGTCCTGCAGCAATGATTTTAGCTCATTTATCAGAGCAGATCAATACATTTCAGAGATGGGTTTTCTTTTTCAGCTTGTTGGGAATAACACCTTTGGCCGAGCAACTAGGTTTTGGAACATAGCAGCTAGCATTTTTCATTGGTCCCACAGTTGGAGGCCTTTTCAATGCCACATTTGGAAACGCCATTGAGATGATTATCTTATTTACTACACTTTACACACACAAAGTTGCATAAAGGAAAATCAGAATTAGCCCTTTCAAGGTTTAGCAGATGTGTTATACTGGTAGCATATAAAACAATAGCATTACATTGAACCATTACCTTTCAAAACCTGAAAAGATGACAGTGTGAAGAGCTGTGCATTTTCTGTTATCCAAATATCACAAATTGATTTGCTGCTTGTAAACAAGACAACAAGGAAGCTGAACATTTGAAATTGCAGGAAGACCTAATTTCATTAGGTGTTAAAGCTTATTGTTTTCAGTGTTTAAAGCTAATGGGAGCAAAAAATGGGCATATAGAAGATTGTTTTTTATATCTCCTCATCTATTGAATAAACTTTAAGTTGATCTTAGAAATCACCAGTTGATATAAGGAGCTATCAGCTGAGATTACTTGTGTAACACCTTTTATGCACAGAGATAGTTCATCAGTTTCATTTAAAGGCATTAAAGGTTACTTTGTATAGAACTACAATACACAGGTGCTGTTATATTTTATGGAGATGAACCAGTATCTAAATGAGCAGATTGAATGATAACTAGTTTCATCACCAGTCTCAGTCAAGAGTATGAAGCATTCTGTGACCTATATCTCTTATACCTGTGATAAAACCTAGCTATGCTTTATGTATGGAATTCAGGGACTGCAGAGGTTTATCAGTTGCTGATATTTTCTCAGGTCATGTTGGCTATGCAACTTCCAGTTGCTGTAATACCTCTTTTTAGAGTGGCATCTTCAAGTTCAATAATGGGCACTCATAAAATATCTCTTTTTGTGGAAGTTTTGGCCTGGTTATCATTCTTTTTTATGCTCATCCTTAATATATCACTAGTGTCAGATATGTCTTTTGGGGATAGCGAGTGGATAGGTTCCTTGAGAAATATCGGCACTAGTATGTCAGTTCCTTTCATCTTGATTCTTATGGTTGCTATTTTGTCATTAGGGTTTATGTTATGGCTTATTGTAACACCTCTGAGGTGTGCAAACCACAAAGTAGAGGACCAAAAATGGTTTGAAGAATCAGAAACTCGATATGAACATGCAGAGCATCTTGTTTCCAGAGAAATGGTCATATATGGCTTAAATTCTGAATATATTCCAACAGAAGAGGTTGAAACATATATTAGAGAGCAAGGGAACTAGAATTGACAAGACTTTGCCTGACAATGATTTGAAGCCTGTGAAAGATTTGAGTATTTGTCCCAAGGTTACAGAAGTTCATGCAATGGAGCACACAAGTCTAGAAAGTGGATTTTATTCAGCTGAGATTGTCCCCTATATTGATTTACCTCCACTGCCTGATGTTATAAATGTTAATGAAATCCCTTTTATTGATTCTCAAGCTCCCTTAGATTCTTCTTCGGCAAAATCATCTCCTGTATATATTTGGTTATGGCACAGTAAAGTGAGATCCTCCTACAGGCCAAGAACAAGATCATTTGAATCCTTTAGTTCAAAGGGCAGGAGGGGAATTGGATACAAGATATAGGAGCCTGGGAATTTCATCCTTTAAAACAGCTTTTAGGAACTTGCGGGTTTCTCAAATGGGGACATATAATGATGACTCTAATAGCCAGGTTGATCAAGTTCCACTGTCTTTTGATGAGCTCTCTCCTTCTCAGCTTCGCAGAGATGGTTTTTCACTCCAGTCAACTTCAAAAGCAGAAAACAACTCTCTTTGGTCAAGACAACCCTTTAAGGAATTGTTTAGTATGTCTTTGAATTGGAAGTGGAAGAGGTCATGTTTCTGAAAGGAATAGAAGGTCCAAGAACCAACTCTGCCAGCAGCAGTAGTTCTTGAAATGATCAGGCACATGATGATAAAACTACTAGAATTGATCAAATACTGGTAGGCTAGAGCAATGCTAGAAGAAATTTCAAATGAAAAGAGGACATTGAAATGCAAAAATTACTGAGAATTCTGCTCAGTTTTTCCTGTTTTGGGTCATTGAATTAAAATGCTGACCACGATCTAAGGAAGAGGAATTGTTGAAAAAAAAAAGAGGTTTTTGTTCATACGATACCCGTATACAAAACCCTCTCTCAGTTTTGCGACAACGGTCAAGGTTTGAAAGATTCAGTTAAATATTTACAGCCTAGTTTTTAGGGATTTTAAATATTTAATATTTTTCTGTTTTAGTGTTCATTTTGCGGGGCATATTTGGACTGATTGGAGATGAATTTTTAAAAACAAAGAGAGTTTTTTGTCCATCACAGACTCATTTACAAAAACCTCTCTCATGTTTTACACGAATGGCACCAATTGAGAGATATGGAAGCTTCTTTGACACCTATTTTCCAGAATTTCGCCATATTTGCCAGGAATCCGATTTGCTATTTTTAGTCAATTAGTTGAGTTAGTTAGTTAATGTAACTGCTGGGTAGTTTCAATTTCGACCTAATGAAGGGGAGATAGAACTAATTCTTTGTAATTATAAAAGAGGGACAAAGGGACATTAGAAGGGTTCTGATTTTTTGGGAGCTTCAAGAGGTCTTTAGACTATTTTTGTCTTCAGACTTGTTCAGAGCTACGTATTATGACTCTTGTATGCATGTGCTGATGAAATTATGAGATATATGTGACTTTTACCTTTCAGTTTTCTATGTTGGCTTCATTTTTCGGTTTGTTTAGTTGGTTAATAGATATATTCATTGCTGGTTTATGTGTATCTGCTGGTGATGCTTGTCTTTTATGAATGAACCTCAACATTGTGTTTCTGTTGGATCTTGTTGGATATATCATGCATCTTTATCATATTTTGTTTATGATTTAGTTATTATTTTGCTCATGAATGTATTCCCTGATTGTTCCCAAAGTTTTCAACCACTAAAACCATTTCAAAAAACCTAAACCTAGTTTATTTTACTGAGTTATATTTGAGATTGTGTTGGCTTGTTTCTCTGGCCTTGGAAACAATTTCTGGCACAAACATCTTTGGCGCCATTGCCGGGGACGAAGCTAAAGCATATCTTCCCTGGGATACTTATCAGTTTTATTGGTTTTAAGAGGTGAACTTAAACCAGCACTTTTTAAAGGCTATTTTCACCAAATTTGACACTGTGGCTGCTAGAAGAATTAGAAGGTTTCAGTCATCCCCAGCTTTATGTAGCCCTAATTAATTTGAACTACTGTCACCCCTTTCTCTTTCTGAGAAGAAGAAATAAAATCTGTCTTGACAAATTGATTGGTGACTCCACTATTTCAAGATGCAGAGACCGATGTCCATGGAGGCTATTCTGGCTCGAAGGTTTGCACCTTTCAATTTTTCTGATATTCCAAGTTTTCCAAATCCAGTACCTATTATGGATGTTTGGGGAGATTGTCTTCCACGGTTTAGAGAAAGCAAAGAGGATAATCCATCAGATCACCTCATCAAATTTCATCGATGTATGGTCCAGTTAAATATACAACATGAAGATGTTCATGTATTCACTTGAACAAGATGCACAAGATTGGTATTTTTCTCTTCCCGCTGCTAGCATCTCCTCATTGAAAGAATTCCACAGATGTTTTCGGAAACATTGTAAGTATCTGTTCTCAGATGAACTCTTTTTAAAAGATTGTTGTGAGCAGGCTCATGTTTATAATACAATTTCTGATTTAAAGAACCATGATGATGAGTACAATCAAGGTTTCAAAACATGTCATGAAGAAGTTGAAGTTTTAGAATTTGTTGAAGATGAAAAGGTAACATTTTCGGATACTACTGTCAAGGATGAATGCCATCATCATTATGATAATCAAGTTGTTGTTTTAGGTCAGTTTGAGGATTATTCAAGTGATGAGATCAGTAGAGATAGTTTGGAACATTCTCATAATGATTTCAACAGCCTTAATAACCGTTTGAATGCTAATCCATTTGAAGATAAATATCTAGTTCAACAAGCTGTTGAAAATCATTATTGTGTTAAAGATTAGCTTTGTATTGAAGGAAAAGATGAACCTTTAGCATCATCATTTGAAATTTCTCAGAATACTCCTTGTTATGATGAAGAGATTAGGGTTCCAAGACAAGAATTTTGTGACGAATTAGATTCTATTCCTTTTGGTTTTGACACTAAAATCAATGAAGGCCAGGCTATTCACATTTCTTTAGAAGTTACTCATATTCATAGTTATGATAGATCTGCTGTTCAAAATCATTATGAAGATGCTCTACTTTTTAATAAATATGATGATGAAATTAAAAATAAAGACCTAGAAATCTGTGAGGTGTGTGATATGTCGCAATCGGATCAGCGGATTCAAGAATGCATTTAGTCTATTATCCTTGAATAGCAAAAGCTAATGCCTGATAGTCATTTATTTGAAGATAGTGTGGAAAATGAGGTTCAAAGTGTTGACATTATTGGTGATACTATTCAAAAATTTATACAGCAAATTTAGGATGATCCTGATGTCTTTTATCGCCAATTCCTGATTGATATTCATGGAACAAAATATTCTTATGGACAGCCTGTCCTTTTCATACAGCAGGAAGAGGTAACTTATGGAAATTTTTATGATCCAATAGCAGATTATTTAGAGTCAATACCAGGTTATAAATCTGTTATTTTAGAGACACTATTTGATGAAAGTGGGTATAAGTTGTTAAATCTCTGCTCTTCATGTTTTCCAATATTTTCGATTATATATATATTTGGAGTTGGAAACAAGTTTTGGTGGGTTGATCAAATTTTTTCTTGGTTACATTGGAAATGGGATTTCAATTTGATTCAGTAGATGGAAGGTTCCTCAGAGAAAGAGATTTAATTTTCATTGTATATATCGGTGTGTGAATAATTGAATAAAGACTCCATAGCCCAATGGAAGTTTTACAGACAGGTATATAAGGTAGCAGATAGAAGGCACTGGTCTACAGGTTCTTGAAGCCTCACAGGGAGGACTTCATCCCGCAGCTGGAGCCAGATGTTAAGTCATGAATTTGTTTCCTTCAATTTTATATTTTGATTGTGATTTTATCTTTAGTTTGCTCATATGCTTAAATTTTTTCATTTGCTTACTTTAGGAATTTTTGGTTTTAATTGAAATTTGGATTTTTTGCTTAGATTTGTTTTATTAAGTTTGTTTTCTTAGCTCTTGAAGGGTGTTAAAGGTCACATTATTGAATAATGGACTCACAAATCATATTAAAAGCATACCCATCATTCAAACATCACGTAAACTTCATGCAAAATGGAAAAAGTTGTAAAACAGTACCAAAATTGGTTTTAAATTATTCTTGTAGCGCAACTGCAAAAAAATTACACTGCGGCGCTACAAGAAAATCGTTTTTTGCCAGAATGGTCATTTTTCAGTCCGATTTTTTGGGGATTTCGCTAGGGAAGTGTTAAATAAATCATTGGTCATGTTTGATAGGTGTTTTGCCAAGTTTTTTTTCATGTAAACAGGCGTCAGTCTCATGTGAGGGATATTCTGGCAACTGTCTGGCAACTGTATGCCGATTTATGGCAAAATCGTGACAGACCATGGAATGGGGCATGATTTTCGGCAGGATATTCTCAAACTGAACGTTACAAAGTTGGTGAAAACTGAGGTGGAGATACATTGCCTAAAAATCTAGAATTTGCCGTTGCAGAGGAATTTAGGTTTTTGCCAGTGTGACAGTTGGGGTAATCTGAAGAACCACAGAATTCTTTATGACCCTGTAAGATTAGTGATTGTACCCATATTTGGAATGGTATGCATGATATAGTTTTTATAAAAATGGATGATGTTGCCGGTTCAACAATTCATAGAAATGTTGATCAGACTCAGACAAAAATGGGATCGCCAGATTATGACAGAGATGATGAAACTGAGGATCAGATCCTTATTAGCCTCTCAGATGCTGATAGAAAGGATCATGAATTCAAGTCTACAATGAATGGACCATTGGTGGACGTCTTGAACAAGTGGACATTTCGAAGAGTGAGAAATCGAATATTCGAAAGCATACACATGGTCACTATGCAAAACAAAATAAAATTTGTTTCTTCCTTTTGGTCCTACAGCAATGATTTTAGCTCATTTATCAGAGCAGATCAATACATTTCAGAGATGGGTTTTCTTTTTCAGCTTGTTGGGAATAACACCTTTGGCCGAGCAACTAGGTTTTGGAACAGAGCAGCTAGCATTTTTCACTGGTCCCACAGTTGGAGGCCTTTTGAATGCCATATTTGGAAACACCACTGAGATGATTATCTTATTTACTGCACTTTACACACACAAAGTTGCATAAAGGAAAATCAGAATTAGCCCTTTCAAGGTTTAGCAGATGTGTTATATAGTTTTTATAAAAATGGATGATGTTGCCGGTTCAACAACTCAGAGAAATGTTGATCAGACTCAGATAAAAATGGGATCGCCAGATTATGACAGAGATGATGAAACTGAGGATCAGATCCTTATTAGCCTCTCAGATGCTGATAGAAAGGATCATGAATTCAAGTCTACAATGAATGGACCGTTGGTGGACATCTTGAACAAGTGGACATTTTGAAGAGTGAGAAATCGAATATTCGAAAGCATACACATGGTCACTATGCAAAACAAAATAAAATTTGTTTCTTCCTTTTGGTCCTGCAGCAATGATTTTAGCTCATTTATCAGAGCAGATCAATACATTTCAGAGATGGGTTTTCTTTTTCAGCTTGTTGGGAATAACACCTTTGGCCGAGCAACTAGGTTTTGGAACAGAGCAGCTAGCATTTTTTATCTTAGAAATCACGAGTTGATATAAGGAGCTATCAGCTGAGATTACTTGTGTAACACCTTTTCTGCACAGAGATAGTTCATCAGTTTCATTTAAAGGCATTAAAGGTTACTTTGTACAGAACTACAATACACAGGTGCTATTATATTTTATGGAGATGAACCAGTATCTAAATGAGCAGATTGGATGATAACTAGTTTCATCACCAGTCTCAGTCAAGAGTATGAAGCATTATGTGACCTATATCTCTTATACCTGTGATAAAACCTAGCTATGCTTTATGTATGGAATTTAGGGACTGCAGAGGCTTATCAGTTGCTGATATTTTCTCAGGTCATGTTGGCTATGCAGCTTCCAGCTGTTGTAATACCTCTTTTTAGAGTGGCATCTTCAAGTTCAATAATGGGCACTCATAAAATATCTCTTTTTGTGGAAGTTTTGGCCTGGTTATCCTTCTTTTTTATGCTCATCCTTAATATATCACTAGTGTCAGATATGTCTTTTGGGGATAGCGAGTGGATAGGTTCCTTGAGAAATATCGGCACTGGTATGTCATTTCCTTTCATCTTGATTCTTATGGTTGCTATTTTGTCATTAGGGTTTATGTTATGGCTTATTGTAACACCTCTGAGGTGTGCAAACCACAAAGTAGAGGACCAAAAATGGTTTGAAGAATCAGAAACTCGATATGAACATGCAGAGCATCTTGTTTCCAGAGAAATGGTCATATATGGCTTAAATTCTGAAGATATTCCAACAGAAGAGGTTGAAACATTAGAGAGCAAGGGAACTAGAATTGACAAGACTTTCCCGGACAATGATTTGAAGCCTCGGAAAGATTTGAGTATTTGTCCCAAGGTTACAGAAGTTCATGCAATGGAGCACACAAGTCTAGAAAGTGGATTTTCTTCAGCTGAGATTGTCCCCTATATTGATTTACCTCCACTGCCTAATGTTATAAATGTTAATGAAATCCCTTTTATTGATTCTCAAGCTCCCTCAGATTCTTCTTCGACAGAATCATCTCATGTATATATTTGGTTATGGCACAGTAAAGTGAGATCCTACTACAGGACAAGAACAAGATCGGTTGAATCCTTTAGTTCAAAGGGCAACAGGGGAATTGGATACAAGATATAGGAGCCTAGGAAGTTCATCCTTTAAAACAGCTTTTCAATGCTAGAAGAAACTTCAAATGAAAAGAGGACATTGAAATGCAAAAATTACTGAGAATTCTGCTCAGTTTTTCCTATTTTGGGTCATTGAAGTAAAATGCCGACCACGAGCTAAGGGAGAGGAATTGTTGAAAAGAAAAAGAGGTTTTTGTTCATAATATACCCGTATACAAAAACCGCTCTCATTTTTTCAACATCGGTCAAGGTTTGAAAGATTCAGTTAAATATTTACAGCCTATGTTTCAGGGATTTTAAATATTTAATATTTTGCTGTTTTAGTGTTCATTTTGCAGGGAAGATTCGGATTGATAGGAGATGAATTTTTAAAAAACAAGAGACTTTTGTGTCCTTCATGGACTCATTTACAAAAACCTCTCTCAATTTTTACACAAGTGTCACCAATTGAGAGATATGGAAGCTTCTTTGACACCTATTTTCCCGAAATTCGCCATATTTGCTAGGAATCCGATTTGCTATTTTTAGTCAATTAGTTGAGTTAGTTAGTTAATGTAACTGCTGGGTAGTTTCAATTTCGACCTAATGAAGGGGAGATAGAAATAATTCTTTGTAATTATAAAAGAGGGACAAAGGGACATTAGAAGGGTTCTGATTTTTTGGGAGCTTCAGGAGGTCTTCAGACTGTTTTTGTCTTCAGACTTGTTCAGAGCTAAGTATTATGACTCTTGTATGCATTTGCTGATGAAATTATGAGATATATCTGAATTTTACCTTTCATTTTTCTGTGTTGGCTTCATTTTTCAGCTTGTTTAGTTGGTTAATAGATATATTCATTGCTGGTTTATGTGTATCTGCTGGTGATGCTTATCTTTTATGAATGAACCTCAACATTGTGTTTCTGTTGGATCTTGTTGGATATATCATGCATCTTTATCATCTTTTGTTTATGATTTAGTTATTATTTTGCTCATGAATGTATTCCCTGATTGTTCCCAAAGTTTTCAACCACTAAAACCATTTCAAAAAACCTAATCCTAGTTTATTTTACTGAGTTTTATTTGAGATTGTGTTGGCTTGTTTCTCTGGCCTTGGAAACAATTTCTGACACAAACACTAAGTAAGCAAAATATTAAAAACAAAAAGCGCAAGGATGCCATGGGATCGACCTGGTATGGTCACCAATCTATAGATCAGGGAAAATCATAGCTACATGCAGAAAGAACTACCTTCCATCTATAGGACGGAAGGGTAGGGTTTCTTGTTGGGTTGAAGATAAATATGCAAACAATATTGAAGCTAAACTATGAAACCCTGCATGAAAGGATTAGAAAGCAATAATGGCTGCAAGAAATCAATGGAAACCTACAGAAAAACTTTAGACAACAAACCTGCAGGCAAAATATGTTAGAAAACCAGAATTAAAATGAATAAAAACAAACATTATACCTTCTATGTAGGTGGAAATGGGACACCATGCCCTAGCTTTGGAAGCACCTCTCTCTCTCTTTGGGATGGAAGCTTGGCTCATGGAGCAATGGAGGAGAGGGGGGGTGAATGGCTTGAGAGGCAAAGGGCCTCAAGGCACTCACACGGGCAGCATAACGATAGGGAGAGAAGGAGTGTTTTGAGAGTGACCCCCACCCCTCTATTTATAGTTTTTTTCTTGATATTTTAGGGTTTTAAGCCCTTGGTTAGGGCTTTAGCCCCCTTTTTGGGATTTAAGCCCCTTTCGCCCAATTCATAGCTCCTTTGAGGGGTTTTAGCTCCATTTTGGAGGTTTTAGCCCCTGTGAGAGCTATTTTGGCTCTTTTTTAGGGATTTTTAAGCCCTTTTCATGTTTTTGAGCTTTTGCAAGGGTGTGGGGGTAAAATGAGGGTAGTGTAATGGATGTCTTTAGGTGGTGTAGGTCATGTAGAGCTTACTAAGGGATTTTTTGGGTTAACATTCATATCAAATTAACATTTTTTAAAACCATTGGGCATATAGTTTTTTTGTTACAGGTTGTGGTTCACTTCTCATATGGACACTCATTCGCATACAGACGAACATTCAACCCTTCATTTGCACCTCAAAAACCATTTCTTTGCCTACTTGGACACATTAAAGACGCCAAAAGAAACATGGGTTTTGTTTCCCACCTATCACACATGGTTCATGAGGTTCTGTCTGGAAATATTTAGTTCATGACTTGCCCAAGCATCTAGCACTTCCACTTCCCATGTCCGGGAAACCGTCATGCATGATTTGGGGGAAAACACGACTTCTTCATTTATGGGGTTGTTTCCAGCATTGAATGCACTCTTTTATTAGAGAGGCCAACCACTGAAAGGGTCGACCCTCTCTCTATTGTAAATGAATATAAAAATATGCCTTGGGTTGTGAAGCCAAGGAGAGAATTTTTTTTTTTGTAATTTTGCTTCTGATTTTAATATAGAAACTTTGTTCAGTTGTTAGTGCTATCTTAGTTTTCATGGTTGGTGACTGAGTAGAGCAGGAACGACATCTGTTTCTTGAGAAGGGCCCCTCAATGACAATGGTTCCATCTATGCATATATCCTGGTTTCTTTCTTCATTATACAGATAATAAATTTCATCTTGTAATGTTTATGTTTTTAAAGACGTTTTCATGTAAGTATTGTTTAGTTGTTTATAAAATGCAATCTCATTCTATTCATATGTAGTTTTCTTTTGTATTGTTCATACGACCGTTCATATGCACTAGATTTCATACTGTCTTTAAGCATCTCATTCATAACTAGCTAGGGTTTTAATTAGTTTTCGGTATTTCATTTATGCTCTGTAACTAGCTAGGATTTACAATCATTTTCAGTATTTCATATTTAATTCACATAGATAATTTATTTCTATTGTAACTATGGTTAAATCCATTTACATTTCAACTTCGTTTTGTTGTGCAATGGGAAATGGCTTCTGATTTAAATGAAAAGTAGTGTAGTTGTCTTTTGGTTCATGATATAAGTAGCTTATAATTCACTCTCATTTGTTTCCATGCTTGAAACATAGAATAGTATAAATTTGCTTACCTTAGAGTTCCTTCTTGAAACAAATTAGATTTGTAATTAACACTTAATCTAGAATAGGATGAGTGCAAGTTAAAGAGGGTCACTTTTGGCACGTTAGATGCAATAGAAAACTGAAAAATCAGGCATCCCTCAACTTAAATATATTTTTTGAGACACTTACAAAAAATATCTTGATTTCAGTAGAACATATTGAATGTAGAAAATTGAATCACATTTATGAATATATAAGGTTTATGTACTGAAAGTTTTTATAACTATGTCAAGTTTCATTTTTTCTAACAGTCACTTTTTATTTTTTAGGCAAATGATGAGGTATATGTTTTTGTGGGTGCAGCCTTTAAGGGCCTAAATGATGCTTTCGAGATACAAAAATTTGCAAGCATGTAGAGAACATATAACACTAGTGTAGCAATATTTTTCAAAAATAAAATTAGTAATTTTTTATTTATTTTTATAATTATCGAAGTGATCATTCCTCGAAAATGGTATGTCTTTTGTGGATGCAGGCTTTGAAGGTCTTAATGAAATAATCATGAAATGGGAGTTCTTATAGAATGTAGAGGTCAGTGTCTTCTAGTGCACCATATAATTTATTTATAAAACGATTAAGAATTGAAAAAGTTATGGAAAAACCACTAGCACCATGTTTTTTTAATTGAGTAAGGACACAATATAAATTGAAAACAAATAGGAAAATATAATATTTTTTAATAAAAATTAAATATTTAGAATCTGCATAAAAAATGCTATTTAGGTTTAAGATTTCATAAAAAATGATTGTGTGTATCATACTGTAACGAGTCCTTAAACAACAACTTCTCCAGAAACTGGAAGAAATGCCCAATTAGTTATGGTTTATCATATACCATAGCACAGGTTTGGTATTACCGAAGAAAATTCCAAACCATACACATAGGACTATTGGTGACATGCAAGCAAGTGAATTGGCTTGTTTAAATTCAAATTACATTTCCCACCCTTGTAGAACTGGAAAACGCATGCGCATTATAGAACTAGAAAATGCCTGGGCGTTATAGAACTACAAAACACATGCACGTTATGTAGTTCTATAACGTGCACATGTTTTGTAGAGCTAAAAACCTAGGTTTATATGCAATATATCAAATGTATGGATAATAGTTTAAAATGGGGTATGGAAGGGTTAAGGGCCTAGGAGGATGTTGGATGTGGGGACGGTTAATAGTTGAGAGGGGGTGGGTAAGGGTCAATTGCCTAGGATGATGTTGGAAGTTCAAGTTGGGATGGTTAGTAGTTGAGAGGGGGTAGAGAAGGGTCAAAGGACTAGGAGGGTGTTGTAATTTTGAGTGAGTATGGTTAATAGTTGAGAGGGGGTGGGGAAGGGTCAAGATACTAGGAGGATGTTGTAAATTCAAGTGGAGAAAGATGAATGGAATGAGAACATTATGGGTTACAAGGGTGAAGGGAAGTGGGGATTGAGATAATTATTAGGAGGAGAAGAGGTTTTGAATACGTATAGGGTTAGAAGCAGTACATGAGACTTGAGTGATGAAGAGGGATATGGTGGAGGGGAGGAAGTGGATTATGGTTTGATGAGAGAGAGGAATGGTGAATGGAAAGGTGGATATGGAGTATCAGAGGAGGAATAGGATGTGTTGGAGGAGAGAGGTGAAGGAGGGGGAAATTGAAGAGATGGAAATGGGTGATTCCATGAAAGTGGGTAACACTTTTTGGCCAAATTTGGCGATGAAAACCTGATTTTTGACTCATGTGCTAGATAGAAGCCCTCCAAATGCATATATGCCATGTGAATTTTGACTTGCAGTAAAAAAACAAATTGTAGAATATTATGTTTCCTTCCCAACGATATTTAAAAAAAAATATTCCGATGTCATTTAATGTGTGAAAATTTTCATTTAATGAACTGTGTGACCCTTAAAATTTGAAGAAGTTAATAAGTGGCTCTTGTCCATCCCCAATAATTCAATCTTACATTAATAATTTAAAAAAAAATATAGGAGCATGATCTACACAAAATGTATTGTGGTCTGCATATTTTTTTGTTAATTTATTTCACAATATACAACTATTTATTATTTTTCGAAAGTGACCACATCTGATTTCAGCATCATTTTATACACATGTGTGGGTTGTGTATTTTTTTGAAATTTTTGGATGTGCATTTTTTACCCTGCGGATTTTTATTTGAGCTGCTTTGAAGTTGTTGTCAGGTTTTCTAAGTGTAAGTTTTAGAACTATTTAAAAAAAAACCATATGAATGTCAAAATGCATGCATGATACCTCAATGGATAGTGTATCCGGTGATGAATCTATCGGTATGAACTCCGCTCAGTTGTGTGCCATGAATGGCAGCGTTTACACCCCTAGAAGACATAGACAAACATTTATTTTCCTGTAAGAGGGATGAGGTTCTGTTTTTCAAGCCATCGATCGAGCTCTGGAGCTCGATTAAGGTTTTAACCAAAGCTCGATCGAGCTAATACCTCGATCGAGGTCTAGGTTTTGCTAAAAAATATTACAAAAGTGGTCGGGAATGAAGTTAAGCATTGATGGCATTAATGTCATTTCAACTACCTTCCTAAGACCATCTCCCACCCGAATTCCTAAATAAATTCTATATAAACCTAAGACATAAAGATCTTACTAATTTTATCATTCACCATTGGCTAACCAATTTGTAACAATGCTTGTGTTCTAATGCAAATTTAGCATTGTGTATTGTGTATTGTGTTTACATATTGTTGTAGGTGTGAATTTGGATTGTTGATCTTGATCACAATGGGAAGCAAAAAGCGTCGAAGTAAAATATCTAGTAGGAATCAAATCAACACTGAAGAAATAAGAGAGATAAATAGAGAAAGAAAGAGGTAAAAAAGAGCAATCTTCAGAGGAGAAGAAGTTGTAAATCAAACAATGTTGGGAGAATCAAATGCCACTGCTAACAATATTGGTATTTAATTTAAAAGTTATGCAATTTCATATTCATAACTATAATTTTTTTTCCCTAGTGATATAGTTCATATAATTTCATTCATATTTTCATATAATTTCATATTGCATAATATATTTAATTTCATAGTGTTCTAGTTCATAATATATATGTGTGTGTGTGTGTGTGTGTGTGTTAAATTGTTTAGAATGTAAATGTAATTTTGTAATTGTAATTTTGTAAATAATTCATAAACTTATATAAATTGGATGTGCATGTTTGAATTCATATATATGTATTCATAATTGTATGTAAATTGTATAATTTCATATTCATATAATTTTATAAATCGCATATTCATATATTTAATTTCATAGTGAACTTTAGTTCATAATTTTTATATATATACATGTACATGTGTTAAATCAAGTTTAGAATTTATTATAATTTTGTAAATAATTCATAAAGTTATATGTACATTGTATGTGCATGTATGAATATATATGTATTTATAATTGTAATTAAATTGTATAATTTAGTATTTACATATTCATATAATTTTATAATTTCATATTGCATAATATAGACTCACATATATATAATTTTTATGTAAAAATTACAAAGATTGTTTTCAATGGGAGTTGATTACATTGGTCATCATCGATTTTAATATTCAATTTTAATTTCATATTCACGTATATGAACATTTTCATAGTGTTCAAATTACAATTTTACATTACACTATGATAATGATCATAATTACATTACAATTACAATTACAAGATCACATTACAATTACAATTACAGTTTTACAATTACACTAAATTACAATCATTACATTATTACATTACATTTACAATTACATTACATTAAAACAATTACATCATTACATTATATTACAATAATTACATCATTACATTACATTACAATTTTAATATTGATTTAATTTCATATTCATGTATATGAACATTTTCATAGTGTTCAAATTATAATTTTGCATGTTACATTAAATAATAATGATGATCTCTAATTACATTAAACAATTACAACTTTAATTTTAAACGTGTACAATTTTAATTTCATATTCACATGTATATGAACATTTTCATAGTGTTCAAATTACAATTTTACAAATTACATTACATAACATATTCAAGCAAAGAGGTAGATATAATATTAGACATGTATATAAGAGTATTTGTTGTACTCCAGTGCAGAAGGAGGTGAATCTAAGTAGCCTTCATCATAAGGATGAGAAGGAGATGACACAACTCTTCCATATCAACATCCATATCATGAAGACCAAGTTTGATGCTCTATTAGAGTCTACTTCACAGTACAATCTCATAGAAGCACATTAATATGCATGGATGATTTAACAATGTTCTCAAAGAAACACATAGACCATGTCAATAAGATATTGCGTAGTTAATCTAAACAAAAATCAATTTCCTTATGTAACATATTAACTCTAGTAGAAGAAGATTGAAACACTTGTCAATATGTTGATCATTAGTCCGAAAATGTAATTTTCGTCCATATTGAGTCTAATAAAAACCAATTTATCCTTCCACATCTTGAATGTGCATCATAACTTTAGTAACATATTCTCCTTCCTTCATGTCCAATGTGTAGGACTAATTCCTAAAGTCATTCTTTTCAAAACTGCATGCTTTATATCAAGGAGACAATAAGAAGAGGAAGGAAATATAACAAAGGAGAATTCAATATGGACACCTTATTAATTATGAAATTCTGTATCTATGGTAAGCATTTAAAAATAGGATAGATTAAGATATAAAAGGTCACCATTGATTAGGACCTACAAGGTCAAGCAAGGAAAAACTTAGAACACTATTTTGAGTTGGTGTGGGTTTGCTTAGTGCATATTTGGCCTAATTTATACAAGTAGATGGTTTATGTATATGGAAGAAAAATTGGATGGCACTAGGAATCCCTTCTATGAAGTCTTCAACAACAATATATGCCCTCATTCTGCCACATACAATGTGTTCAATGTTTTTTTTTTGTAAGGAAGGCATGCTCGAAGACTTTAACTCTCAAAGTAGATCTTGGGTGCATTCTGAAAAATATATAAGAAAAAATGATTCTAATTGTATAAACTGATAATATTTCAACATCCTAGCTGCCAGCCAAATAGACCTATGAGACTATAACATCAACCAAGTGAATCAAGGGTCTTAATATAAACTTGAACATAATTGTATTCTAGTATATGATAATGATGATAATTACATTACAATTACAATTACAATCACATTACAATTACAATTACATTACAATTTTACAATTACAATTACATTACATTGCAATCTTGTACAAATGACTAGGAATCATACTTAATAACCTAATTTACTTAATAACATCTAGATTGGGACATAAGCCTCATTCACAACAACGGTGGGAAGTACTTGGGCTTTTCCCTAAAACTCATTATGAGGAGTACCACAAGAACCCCGAAGTAGCTGGCCAATGAGAGGACTTGCCAAGTGAAAAGGGAAATGACCCCTACTGGATTGACTAGATTCCCACATGTGAGTAAAACCAAAGAGCTGTCGTTTGTGGCCAAGCGATTAGCAGTTTTACCTACGCCATGAAGTGAGGGGTACTGCCCCAATACTCAAGCTTGAGACAGCCTCAGTGGCCAAGTGACTACCTTTTAAGCATTAGGAAGCTGATTTAAACTGGGGTCCATATTCATCTCCCTTTACTACTACAACCACCATTATTTTCATTTATTTGTTAATTTGTTAACAAACAATGGCAATATGATAAACTTAAAATAAAATTTTATTCAAGCTTGTATAATTTATTTGCTAATTTTTTAACTAACAATGGAAATATGATAAGTAAAATAAAATGTTATTATTGATCTTGCATTTATTTGTATTTATTCTTGAGCTTGTAAATTTGTTTTTGAGATTGTATTTGTTTATTGCTAGATCCTGGACAACCATCACAAGATCGTGCACCCTCTGATTTCTCAAGAGTAGTTGGGAGCTTCAATGACATTGGAATGACTGCTAATTGTTTAAGAGGGTTTGATGATGCCACTCAAGAAGAGTTGGGGAACCTAACTTCTGATTGGACAATCAGAGAACATGTTAGTAACATAATCAAGTTTTACTTTGAACAACAATCAGTGATTACACAAGCTCAAATCCTACATGGATTGATAAAACACAAACAATTGAAGCGTGCCACAAAGTTGTTGGGTTTTAAGGATGTTAAAAATAAAAATGCATGTGAGAATGTAACAAATGCACTATCTATATTTCGAAAGTCAAGAAAAACTGATATCAGCGCTGCTCGTAAGGCAATTACAACTGCTATTGTGGCACGAAGCACCTGAAGAAAGTGAATGGTGGAAACAATGTCAAAGCTGCTCCACGTTTCAAGAAAAACACTACACAAATACACTAAATTCAGGGTAAAGATAGATGAAAATGATGAAGCTGCTTGTTGGGCTATTATATGCAGAGAAGCATATAAAGACAGGATGGAAGAGGGCATCAGAGAGAAGGTGATAGAGTATTGGGACAACCATTCTCATGATATACCAGATCAAAAACATGTCTTGTGACAACGTTCTAGTAGAGGTATTTATAAGGAGCATTGCAAGCATGTTATGGAGATGACAGGAGTTGCTTTGTTCGAGGAATTCAAAGAATCAAATCTCGGTGTCCAGATCTCATTTACCATGTTCAGTAATTTGAAACAATGGTATATTAGGCCGAATACGATTCGGGACACTTTTTGTTGTCGATACCACGTTGAATTCCAGTTATACTATGACACATTTGTGGATTTTTGCAAAAAACATTGGGATGGTGAACTAGATCCTCACACAGTGCAAGATTTTATTTCTATGATACTATGAAATAGGAATCCTGAAAATGTGTTTTTCAATAAAATGTGTGTAGGTGGGAGAAGATGCCATTGATCCAACACAACCTGGATTGTCAAATATCACAGTTAAGTGGAAGAGATATGAGTATGTCTCCATGAATCCATCATCTTCTTGACATGTTCCATCTAAAAGGATCGACTTGCTCGAGGATGATATTCCTATTTCAGACTTCATGGACAAGTTTCAAAGTCAATTTACAAATACATTAAACACTTCCATAGGTCTAGGTGGCAAGCTTTAGAATTTAAGCATTCTCATGCCAGTTTTTGAGCCAGGCACAATCCTATCGGTGGTAGACTTTGCCGAGAATTACACATTTGCTCCTCAAAGAGAGATACAAAGTGAGTATTATCACTCCAACTAGGTGTCCATCTTCGTAGATGTATTGTATAGACATGCTCATGTGAGCATTGATGGTAGGGATAGAACTCCTCAGTACAGCGATATGATTAAGGAATATTATTTTTATGTCAGTGATGATCGTGAGCATGACACATTGTTTGTTCAACACCACTTTGGGTTGATTTATGATTCATTCAAAAAGAATGGGGTGCCATTTACAGAACACTGGATTTGGTTAGATGGGTGTCCGGGGTAGTTCAAATCGGCATGCTCCTTTTATTGGTTGAGTTGCCTTCACAAAGAGATGAGAATTCGACACACCTGGAGCTTTTTTGAAACAGATCATGGCAAGGGTGAACATGATGGCACAGGTGCATGTGTGAAATGAATGTGAGAAAAAATTAAATATATCTATGAAATCACCTTGCTCAAGTTGAGTGTCAGGTCTGGGAGGCTAGGTATCTATCGAAATGATCCTTCATCGAGACCAGGTCGATGAGTGACAACCCACTCATCTGTAAACATCACGACGGCTTCAACGCCCTCATATATAGCTTCCCGTGTCTGTGTCTGTTTCCATGATATGAAAATAGTTATATTAATGAATTACAATTTGAACTTGAGAATTACAATTTGAACATGTAAATTATAATATGAACATAGATATGCGAAGAATTCGAATAGGTGATAACTAGTACCTCGTCGATTGGTGTGTCATGAGTAGGAGAGCGAGGCTATGAATAATCATGTGCAATGCCTTTGCCTCTACCCTTTACAATATGAACAAGATAAATGAGGAAAGTTGGAACAAACCAAAATATTACGTGTTCAACAATTGACTTGAATTTAGAAATTCAAATTTAGGATAACAATTAACACATTCCTCATTGACATGGGTAGACAAAACTACAACGGGACCTCGAACAGATGCATCACTGCCAAATAGGACCTCCATGAAATCGAACTCTTGCATGGAGGTCTAACACAAAGTAAATTATTAGTTAAAAAAAGATATACCTTACAATCATAGCAATAAAATGACAACAATCAAATGATGACTATAAAGATATACCTATCCCATTGGTTGAGGCATACATCTCTGATGCAGTATAAAATATGCATCCCGCACCATGATAGCATACTGCGGCACTGAGTCATGATCAAGAAGGTTGAGAACATCATCATTCACCCATTGTAACTCAGGCTCTGCAGGTGCAGTGGTTGTTCCGCATCTCTCTACCTGCACAACCATCATGCCAGAATGCATTGTCATGAGTGTCGCCTCTACCAATGCACCACACTCCTTAGTCGCTAGCTGAGATGATGCAGCGACATCATAAACCCTAAGCATGGTCCTGGCAGGGTGACCTACCAATGGATTTGGCTTTGGCTAAGCTGCAGGGTCTCTCCTAGCCCCGGGACGTGCATGACTGCCTCCCCCACCAATACCATAGAAGCTCGATGGTGTGCTAGTGTAATGTGGGTGCATATCCAGGACAAACTCTGCATAGATATGTTTTGCAAATTATAGTGGGACCTGGTCATGGTGGGGAAACATGATCCATGCTCCAATGAACCTGTCATATACATAATGTGTTGCAGCCTCTAGCTTAAACTCCTTGACCCTAAGCGGTTGATCAGAGGCGCGGTTAGGAGGGATATCAAATAATGCTCCCTTCACATCATGGCCAGCTATTGCATCTCTCACTACGGCCCAGTCATCAGGACCCTTCATAGCATCCCTTCTTCTCTGACATGTAGAGGCCCAAAGAGAACTCAATGGTCCGATGGACCTATAGACCTTTAGTAGATTGTCTACTGCCTATAACATCATCTCCATCGAACATGATGAGGGAGAGTTCTTAGGAATGGTCTTGATGTTTTCTTGCAAACATGCACGCTGTGTGGTAATGTCTTGTAGTGTGATATGTGTGATATCATCCTCTCATGGTGCTTCCTCGAAAGGGTCGATGCCATGTTGTGCAGCGTCTGAAAATTAGATGAAAACACAAATGTTAGTACTGATAACATTTAATGTTAGATGAAAACATAAATTAAAGGTACTGATAACTGAAATAAATATATATATGCATTTAATATACATGTCTCATGGGGAACCTCCCCACTGACACCAATAGTATCCTGATCCTCGTCACTCACATGCATAGAGCAGTTGCCGCTCATCTCCCCAGCAGGAGCATATGTCGACATAGAATGCCTAGGCGAACCTGTGAAAATAGAGACATATAAGTTTATGATTAAATATACACATGTGAAAAAATTTAATTTGATGCAACTAACAACAAATAGTACATCATGCACAATTGTATACTTACGAGTCCTCCGTCGACCTCTGGGGAAAGGAATGGCCGCAGATCCGTCAGTGCTCTGCCTTCAGCGAACCGAAGATCCCTGCTGTAGAGATGCATCTGCATGAAATAAGACATAGTAAATGATTTTTTGTAAATAACTCAATGCACAAGTAAATCCATATATGGATACGAGTAAAAAACTCTTCCTCAAAAAACCACCAAAAAGTTTACAAAAAAAATGGATTGAGGAGTTTTTTCGTTTTTTGCTTTGAAGGTGGTGTGAAGAAGACTATCGAATATGTGGTGTGATCGAGCTTATGATTTATTTTCATAATGTTGAGTACTCCATTCTTTCTTGTTCAATTTGATATTATGGACATCTGGTACTTATTTGGGTGAAGCTTCCTAAAATACGAGTTGAATTCTAGTCACTAAAGGTTTTTCAGGTTATAGGGAATGCTTTGTGAGTTTTTGATGGGGTGAAAATGAGTTTAAAATACTTGGTATTTTAATAAATACCTATAGATATTTATAATTTTAAACTAATTTTTAAAATTATAATTATGTAAAAACTTTCATGCATTTAACAAAAATTAAATTACAATTCCAATTTCCCATAATTTAATGTATAAATTTATATATTTTATTAGTAATATATTTACTATTATTTTAAAATATTCTAAATTTATAATTTATAATTTTCAAAATGTTGAATATAAACTTATATATTCTGCAAAATATCAAAAATATAATTTTATCTTAAATTATGGATTTCTATTAATTTTTTAATTTGATATTATTTAAAAAAAATTAAATCATAAAATTCTGTTAAATTTTTAATTTGACTTTTTTTTTTCAAATTTACACACTTATTTATAAATGTTT
>LPNX011083723.1:77325-104825 GCA_001517045.1 Pseudotsuga menziesii
GATAGAGGGTGGAGGGTTGGGCGATGGAGAGAGAGGGAGGGTGAAAAAGATATAGGGATGGAAGAATACAACTTGAGAGTGAGAGAGAAGGAGGATATGTAGATGAATAATGCCACAAAGGGTTGGTAATTAAGGGAGAAGGGAGGGAGATATTAATAGAGGAAGGTAAATAGAAGGTTGAGAGAGAGGGAGATGCATAGGGAGTTTGTGAGATAAGGGGAGACACACACACACACAAAGATTATGTGGAAGAGAGGGGGATGGGTGAGTGACAAAGGGAGAGGGGCAGGGGTGAGAAATAGAGAGAGAGAGTGATGGAGGAAAGGATAGTGAGAGACGTATATAGAAGGTGGAGACAGACTATGAGATATAGGAAGGAGAGAGAGAGAGAGAGAGAGATTGTGTGGGAGAGAGGGAGGGAGGGGTGAGCGATAAATAGGGAGGGGGGTGAATGATAGAGAGATTGATATAGAGGGAGGGATAGTGAGGGAGGTATATAGAAGGTGGAGAGGGACTATGAGAGAGGGGGGGGTGATGGAGTGACACACAAAAAATATATAGAGAGAGAGAAGGGAGAGGAACACATAGATACACACACACACACACACAGAGGGGTGAGTGACAGAGAGAGAGGGGGGAAGGGTGAGTGATAAAGAGGGAGAGCGGTGGAGGGAGGTAGAATGAGGGAGTTATAGTGAAGGTGGAGAGAGGTTATGAGAGAGGGAGAATGAGAGAGTTATAGTGAAGGTGGAGAGAGGTTATGAGAGAGAGAGAATGAGGGAGGGACACACACACGCATATAAAGAGAGAGAGAGATTGTGTAGAAGAGAGAGGGGGGAGGTGTGAGAAACAACAAGAGAGGGGGAAGAGGGGGAAATAAAGAGAGAGTGATGTAGGGAGGGATAATGAGTGAGGTATAAATAAGGTGGAGAGAGGTTTTGAGATATGGGGAGTGAGGGAGGGACACACACACACACATAGAGATAAAGAGAGAGAGAGATGGAGGTTGTTAGAGAGAGAAGGGGAAAGTACACACACACACACACATAGAGATAAAGAGAGATGGAAATGCAAAGGAGGGGAGGTACAGTGAGTAAGGCATATAGGGATAGTGAGTATGACATGTGTGTAGCCATAGATGCTAGAAATATTATTTAGGTATTGATTCTTGTGTTTCCTCTCTTGACCATGTTGAGGCCTTAATACCCACATCTAATGCTCAAAACCTCTTAAAGGCAGGTGCATATTTTCTTGGAGACCAAGCATACCTTGAGTAGGTCATTTGTGATGCTTCAAGGAATCGTTCATTAACATGGGTTCCTCAAATATTCCATTATTGTTAATAAATACTGAAATTTTGATGTACTCTTAAATTTTCAAATGAAAAGAATGATTTATTTTTACATGTCAACCATGAAGGGTTCAATATCTCACAACCCTTAAAAGTAAAATGAGAACCTGCCCTTCGATCCCTGTTAATATCAATGTAATATTATTTGGTCCTTGCAAGTGTAGGATGTGTGACCTTTCAGATTTGGAATGACTTCCCGTTAACTATTTGGACAGTCGAGAATTCCAATGGCTGAGGGAAACATCTGGAGCAAGGCCAGTCGTGGAAGAATCAAGTCCCCGTCGTATTAGTGGGTAGGTTATGGGGGCACACTGGGTGTTCCTTCGATGGAAGTGGAAAAATCCATTACAAGAGTGAAACATCTGGAGTGAGGCCAGTCGTGGATAGTTCAAGTCCATGCTGGATCAGTGGGTAGGTTTTGGGGGCACACGAGGTGTTCATTCGATGGAAGTGGAAAAATCCATTGCAAAATTGGGGACCGCGAGGGTCTACTATATTGTCAAGTACTAAAAAGAGGTTACAAAACTAGGGACCATGGGGGTTTAATATACTGTCAAGTACTGAAAAGTGTCCCTATGACTCTAGCCCAGTTTTTCATCAATCAATTCCAAAAACTGGACTTCTATGACATTCCTCTCGAGTCTCGTCGATGGATTCAACCTTACAATGTCAATCAACCCCTCCAACACTCAGTACAATCATGGATACTGTGGTATTTTCGATTCCTCCTGAAATGAAAAAGAAGTGTCTACAAAAATGACATAAATTCCAACTGTCCCTCAACATTAAAGGTTCTCGACAGATGCAAGAGCACCTACGTTGATTTCAATACACTGTAATATTGCTACATGGGGTCCTTTGTGAAGAATTTCCCACCCACAAATTATTCATGTTTGTTCAAGAGGGAATGGATGTAGACAACACCAACATCTTCACTTGACCCAGAGGCACTGACTATAAAATTGTCTTCTCTGGCACTGCCACCTCCCATGAGGCTAATCTCTATTCCACTGTCTAACCTCCTCGCGAACCCTAATTTTACCAAAACGTTGGTGGAGAGGATTTGAAAAATAATATAGAAAAATAAGTTGATGTTGTATGATATTAAATAAGCTGAAAAATAAGGAAGTTTTTTTTATTAACATCATTATTGTTTCTGGTGTGAATATGTTTGTTGTTTTATTTTTCTTTAATAAAAATTTTAAGAATAAAAAACATGTTTGCAATGAGTAAGATGTATTTTTTTTTAAATTATTTCTCTTACTTAAAAAAACATTTTATTTGATATTTGTGAAAAGGAAACAAAAATACATATTATTCTTTCATGGAGTGGCTCAAATCCTAGCCAGTTAGGACCTAATTTTTTTGGACATGTATATCTTAAAATTATATAATATAGTCATCTACGAATTCTCCAAAATCCTAAAACAAGCTTATTGTAGTATTAAATACCACTACTTTCAACAAAAAAAAATTTCAAAATTGCATAAATGAGAATTACACTTTGAGACATTAAAAATAACAAACCAATTTTATAGTAGCACCAAACCAACAAAACATCGATAAGACAACTGGTATAAATTTCTTTCAATGGAGAGTAGGGAGTAAGGTACCTCTTGCAAGTTCAAAGATTATTAAATAACTTATTTGTCTAGATATTTAATCAACTGAAGCTTTTACCTTTTGGACCAAATTCATGATTTCCTAGAGGCCTAAGTTTCTTATGCAACATTGGGAGTTTGGTCAATCAATTAGAATCTTGGAATCTCCAACTACCTAAAAATAACCTTGTTCTTCTTCTCCTTTTAGTAGGATCAATATCGCTTAGAATTCAGCTTGGTTATATTAGATCCTTGATAGGTGACATATTTCATCATATTGTAACGTGAGGAATCAACATAGAGCACTACACCTAGTCCACAAATACTAGGACTTCCTTGACTTGCTCCATTGAAGTAGTCCCATGTTTTTTTCTTGATCAATATGTGGTCTTAGTAAGACTCTAGTACAAGTTTCTTCAAGAATAATTTTATGATCAACCCAAACTAGTTTCACCCGGTGTGCAACCTATGTGGCTATGATGACTAAATATTGAAGAAACAATTGATTTTTGGACCACCAAATTTCATATACAAACAAACAAGGGAGATCCTTATTGGTTGATACTATCTTGTATGTTAACTAATGAAAGAGACATTCAACAATAGTTGTATCTTTTTCAATATAATATTTCTTTTTCAATTTAAGAGTATAAATATTATTTTATTTTTTACCAATAATTTTAAGAGTATAAATATCATTTAAAAGTGTAAATATCATTTAATGTTTTTATTAATAATTAAAAACATATGTTTTCTCTTGCAAAATTATGAACTTAAATTTCAATATGTTTTTATAACATAAAATTTCAACATAGTTTTCATTTGCACCTTCTTTGCCTTCACCTTCACCTTCACCTTCAACTTCAACTTCGTCTTCTTCTTCATCGTCACCCTCAACCTCAACCTCAACCTCACCTCCAACTTTATTAATTTCCTCTACAACCACATCTCCAACTATTGTCACCCCTACACTGAGAGTTTTGTTAAGAAGGGCCTTGCCAAAACATTTACCCCTTTTGGACATCAACTATCCACCTTGAGTTTTGGGTGCAACTATGGAAACTCAGAGTTTATGATGGTATACTTTGGCACAGCTCAGATCCACCTTAACTGGGCACACCACCCCCTTGCAGTGATATCTCCAACCACCCAAGATCTGGTAATTTAAATAAGCTATATGACCATTCCTACATATACACTACTATATATAAGGGGGTTTTGAGACAATATTTGCGTGGATTGTAAAAAAAATTTGTTTATTGTCATAAAAATTGTGTTTAAGAGAATGCATTAATTTATTGTCTTAAACTATTCTCTCTCTAAAGGCACTATAAAATAGAATTATTATTTTCTTTATTAGTGTCTCTATTAGATATTGTCTCAATTACTCTCTCAATTATTGAATCTTATTTCTAACATAATGGTTGATGCATTATAAGGGATGGTAGGATTTGAAGGCCAACAAGATGCACAACCATTTTATTTACTATAGTAATTGTGTATGTGGTAAAAGCATAAATATTAAGATGATATTATTAAAAAGAAAAATAAGTTAATTAAACCCACAAAAAATATATGATTAGATCTTACCTTTTGCATAACACCAGATGCACTAAAGAGCATGTTGGGTGATGTATTGACTTTAGAAATGGCCTACATTTCAAAAGAATACATTAAAACATTATAATGGAAATCATATAAGATAATTAAACCCTCACCTCTTGCACCATCATGGTAATTTCTTTCCCTTTCCCATTTCTCAACATCTCAATTAAATTGTTCAATAGTTGTGAATCCCCCACAATTGAACTTGGAGTACCCTTATGAAGAATATTGCAAAAGAAACAAATGAATTAAAATGAAAAAATATTAATTGAAAGTTATATCCAAGTTACATCATTATGACAAGACAAATTTACTAACACTAAAAAAAAAACATACACACATAATTTTGACTAAGTTTTCAAACAAGAAAAAACCATAAACAATAATTAAATTTTAAGTTTTTTAGTTTTATTTTTTAATCTTTATGTTATTAATTTTTTCTTACCTAAGTGTTGATTGGGAAAAACTTTTCAACATCTCAATTAAATCATTAGGGTGTGGGGGATTCCATAGCCCCACCATCCAAATCAAATGTGTTCTTCAAGAAAATTGTTAGAGAAACACAAAATAATATGAAACAATAAAACTTATCCAAATGTTAAGTTATGCAACCTATTTACTTTCACATCATATATCCACTAAAACACCACTAAAAAAATTTTAACCACATAATTTTGATTAGATTTGATGCATAACCAAAACATACACAATAATCATTTTCTAACTATTGAATTATATTCCACTCCATTCTAAAAACCATTTTAAATAAGCATGATAGACAAACCATTTCATCATTACATGAAATTTCCTCATCTAAATGAATACGTACATCAGCATTACTAATCCATCAATCCATAAATAAATTAATACCATAGCTCTCATGGTATTCATCCCCTTCAGGTATATGTAAATGAAAATCAATAGTTTCACCATCTTCATGTACATGATACCCATGATGTTGTTCGTGTCCTTCTGAAACTTCAATAAGTTCATCAATGTCTTCATCTTGATCATATTCATTATCATCACTCAAAATATCGCCATCTTCATCTTCGTCATCTACACGTTCAAGAAGATCTTCTCAATCTTTATATAGATCACGATTTTCTACATCCTGAACAAACATTACTCTTTTTCCTCTTGGATCATAATCAATCACAAATGACCAGCCTGGTTGTTCTAAAATTGGAACAAGAAATATCTAGTCACATTAATTTGGAAACACATAAGGTTCATATGTGGCTTCAAACCTAGATGTATTGACCATATTGAACCCATTGTTGTGCAACAGGATGGTTTTTTCTTGGCCAATTTTGATGAGCTTGTACCGTTCAACACGATTTGTTTTGAAAGATATGAAATCGGCTCTATGATATCCTCCAACACTCCATAATAACAAAGTATATTTGTGATTGGTTGTCTATCATATGCATGTGAGTGAGAATCCACCTCAAATGATGTTGATACTCCACAATCATTAGTTTGTCCATTCTCATCAGCCTTTCTGATACAAAATTGATGACCAATATGTTGGAGACATTTACCATCATACACACTCTTTTGGTCAAATTGGCCTAGTTAAACCACTATCCTAAGTTTAATTGACATCAATGGAGCATTAATTTCCATCATCCAGTCACACCCACGCCTACCTACAATCAAGGAGGCTAACTTAGCCTTCTCCTATAGTCAAGGAGGCTAACTGGAGCACTCTAGGGGTGATCTGAGTGATATTAATGCACCTAATTGCTAACTGGTGGTTACAATCAGTTCAACCAATCAGTTACAGTCAATTAAGGTGCCTCCATTCATTAAATATGTTATTTAATGATTATTTATTATTATTTAATGAACTGGAATCAACAAGGCGCCTCCACCACTTCTGATGGTCAGTTCAGCTTCAGTTAACCTCATCGGGGTTCATTGGAGCCATGCAGCACTAACACTTGATGGTTTGTTTGCTATGACATGTGTTTGATCTCCTTCAGTTGAGATTCAGTCATTTATTGCACTTTGACTTCAGTTAGGGTTTGGTGAGTCAATTAGGGTTTTGGTCAAGTGTTTAACTAAGTGAGATTGCATGGCAAAGAGTCAGTTAAGCTAGACTCACTCATTGAATTTGAATTGTCCCTTAGGTATTCGAATTCTTCATTTAGTTAAGCCATTTCTATGCATGGAAATTGTAACCTTTTATTGTTTATAAGATATACAGAGAGAAAACCTATTTGGTATTCCAGTTATTTCCAATTCATGAGTATTTGTTAATTATTCTTTGATGAGATTGATTCTTATTTCCTAGATCATGTGCAAGAATTAATATGGTATCAAAGCATACGGCGGGACGAAGAATAATCTCTCAAAAACAAGATTTTTGACAAATTTCTCCATGAGAAGTGAGCAATAGCTCAAAATTCCAGCACTGCACCAGAAGCCAAGGCTTACCACTCAATACCCCAAGAAAAGAACTTGTTGATCAAGCTTGCTTGATTGACTATGCTAGGTGTGATGAAAGCCTAGAATGTGCAGGTTGTCCTACCTTACGGTGCCCCTTTTTTTTGATGTGCAGGTTTTATCAGGTACAACTTCGAATGGACTCATCAATCCCTCTTCTCACCCCATTCTCAAGCTATTCGGAATGGAAGTTGAAGATGATTGCATCTCTGAAGAGACGAGATCTCTATGAGGTGTCTATTGGAATTGGAAGAGAGACTTATGAGAATGAGAACGACTGGGTAAATGACGATGAAAGAGATTTTGGAGCAATATGTCTGGCCCTTGATGATACCTTGTACTACCTTATTGATTCTGCTGAATACCCAAAGAATTTCTGGCCAATATTGGACAGAACCTTTGGCAAGCACAATGAGGATCATAATAGTACTTTGGAGATCACAGCCAGCACCACAAGAGTTCTTCACTCAAAATTCTCAGACACTACTCTCTCTGATGAAGTTGTTCAAGATGAAGATGAAGCAGAATCTTCTACACATACAATTCGAATTGAAGAAAGTCTCCATGCAGTGACTCCTTCTCCTGATGCTCCGGAAGTTCATGAGATCTATGATATCTCATCTTCTCATATTGCTGAAACAGAAGAAGACATTTGAATCTCTGATATTGAAGAAAAATACTGCTGCACTTCCATGCAAACATTCACCAGTGATTTTACTTTGAATTCTGTGCAAAATTTACCAGTAATTGCTTCCGAAAGTGAAGAGAAATTTGATTTTTCTCCCTCTAATGTTGCTACTGGTGTGCAAATATGTAAACAATTGGATTATTTGGAATAAATATTAGATTATAAGAGTGACACATTCACTCCCCATGATCTAAATCTTCCAACAAATTCCTACAGGATTGCATGCACCAAAATTCAAAATTTTGAAGAAGAAGAAAACTGTGCATCTACCGTCTCGGTTGACCATAATTTTGGATCTGATATGAACCTTATTGGATCTGATATGATATTATTTGGATATGATCTGATATTTCTTGGTTTAAAATTTCAGGTTCATAAACCTTCAGTACTGCTTGTAGCTGTTCTCATCAACGGTGTGAAGAAACAAGTACCGCAAGTCTCCTTCGAAACTGCTGCTAGGGATTTGATTTCATTTCATAGTTTTGGATCTGTTGTGAACTTATTTATATCTGATTTGCATTCTGATCTGATATTATTTTTTTCATATTTTAAAATCCAAGAGCTTTCAGCCATGCTTGTAGCTGCTCTCACCAATTCCGGTGTGAAAAATCAAGTATCGCAATTCTTCTTCAATTTTGCTGATGGGGATTTGGTGTTAGCTTCCTCTTATGAGGTTGCTGATATTTTCTTTTTTGATTCATTAGCTATTTCAGAATATATATCAGATTATGGATCTCAAGCATTCGCTCTCTAGAGTCCTAGGGATTCTCTACCTTTGATCATAAGCTCATCTCCTCATAGAACTAGTAAAGAGGAAGACATTCTGCATTCGCTTGGACACTTGCTCCTAAAAATTGGGGCTGATTTTACCACTCATGGTTTTATTTTCACGGCTGCAACATATCAGTTTCTTGAGTGTTCCACACATGGTTCGAATCCTCAAGAACCTTTGCTCTCTCTTCAGATGATTTCAGCTACTCTACATGGGTCCAGTTTTCACCGTGCGACTGCTTATATTTCTAATTCAGTTGAGTGCATTGTTCTTCTTCCAAAGTGGAAGATTCCTCCAGACATATTCATTTAGTTTGGATTCAGAGGTTCACATGCACAGTCTCAGCATGCTACTGCATAGAAGAACCAATTCTTGATTTACTGCTTAGTTTGAGGGGGGGTATTTTTCCCATGAGGTTTTCCCCATTTCCTTGGTTATATTAAGCAGTTACTTTATTGTATAGGGTGACCTATGGCCTTTTTTGCCAGGGCCCTAGCATTTTATGCATCTCTGTTTTCTAACTCTTCCTGAGTATAGCTTAAGGGGGGGTGTTCGAGACATTTACCATCATACACACTCTTTTGGTCAAATTGGCCTAGTTAAACCACTATCCTAAGTTTAATTGACATCAGTGGAGCATTAATTGCCATCATACAGTCACACCCACGCCTACCTACAGTCAAGGAGGCTGACTTAGCCTTCTCCTACAGTCAAGGACGCTAACTGGAGCACTCCAGGGGTGATTTGAGTGATATTAATGCACCTAATTGCTAACTAGTGGTTACAATCAGTTCAACCAATCAGTTACAGTCAGTTAAGGCGCCTCCATTCATTAAATATATTATTTAATGATTATTTATTATTATTTAATGAACTAGGGTCAACAAGGCACCTCCACCAACTTCTGATGGTCAGTTCAGCTTCAGTTAACCTCATTAGGGTTCATTGGAGTCATGCAGCACTAACACTTGATGGTTGGTTTGCTATGACATGTGTTTGATCTCCTTCAGTTGAGATTCAGTCATTTATTGCACTCTGACTTCAGTTAGGGTTTTGGTCAAGTGGTTAACTAAGTGAGATTGCATGGCAAAGAGTCAGTTAAGCTAGACTCACTCATTGAATTTGAATTGTCCCTTAGGTATTCGAATTCTTCATGGAGTTAAGCCATTTCTATGCATGGAAATTGTAACCTTTTATTGTTTATAAGATATACAGAGAGAAAACCTATTTGGTATTCTAGTTATTTCCAATTCATGAGTATTTGTTAATTATTCTTTGATGAGATTGATTCTTAGTTCCTAGATCATGTGCAAGAATTAATACAATATTCCACATTCCTTTGTAGTATGATACCTAAATTCATATACACATTGATTAGTAATATTCAAGGATACAAATAGTTGAAATAAAACATTTATTAAACACCTTTAATATGTTTATATTTGTTAATTACCTCCCTATTTGCAGGTCATTTAACAAAATCTCGGTGTTGTTGAGTCACACAGTGCTTCCTCTTTGTCACCTCATGTTCAATGTTGTTTTTTATCCAATTCTATGTGCATATATCTGGCCATTTTCTTTTATAGATCGTATGGATTCCTTTAGTACTGTTCTAACCATGTCTATTATAGATATCAAACCATGCAATTTTATCCTCTAATTTCTTTTGTTGATTATACTCCTCCATCCATTCTAACATAAGTTCATAATTGTATGCAACATACAAATGTAATGACTACCACTCCTTAGCATCTACAATTGCAAGTAATCATTATTTAAATACAAAATACATTATTTTATTGAGATCTTTTAATTGTCTAGAAAACAATTTCGACCAACATGATAGACAACCATGCTTCCCCTTGGTTTGTAGGCTTGGAATAAGTATGAAATCAGATTTAGAAAATGGTAAAATGATTAGAATAATTACAAACATAAATTATAAATAAATTACACAATAGATGGAGAGTCACAGGGCATCATGGATTGCCCATTTAAGTATCATATGAAAAAGGAAGTTTATATCATTGATAGGTATGGATACATCAAACATATTTAAACCTTTCCATAATTCATGAAACTCATGAATGAGGGGATCCATATATACATATATATCTTTTACTTGGTACTTTCCTATGTAAACAAAAATGTTAATTAAGGGTAAACTAAATGGACAAATTTTTATATGATCTTCAAGAAAGTATTGTATAAGTAAGTAATCTCACCTGGTACAATTAGAGCTAACATTGCATGCTCCTTTTTCATTGCCATACAAGCAGGAATATTGTTGTTAATAATGAAGATTGAGCAAACAATATATGTTTTATGTCCAAAAGGATTTACACCATTCATTGCTAGAGAAATTCTTGCATTTCTTGGCTCGTTTCTGAAATATGGCATTTTTTCTTCAATCTCCTTCCAATGTTTGTTATCCAAAACCATACGCATCACACCATTTTGACTCCTCACTCCTGCAATATGATCCATAAATATTTCCAACTCCTTGCATTTGAACATCCTTTCAAACCTTGGTCTTGGAGGAATGTGGCACGATACATTATGAGGAAGTTTCTTGGATACTTGATCTTGGGGATAGCTATCAGGGTGATACAATGTCATTGTTGTAAATTAGAATTATTTCCATAGTACACTATATGGTCATCTGGAAAAGAATCATATGTATCATACTCCATTCAAATGTCCTTCATTAACAACAATACTCCTCTATGAGAACGAGGCATATTATTGTCCTTTGGTAGTATCTTGTTTGCCAAAACTCTACATGATAAAACAAATATTTTTTATAATAACATGTATAATGAATATTCAAAATTTGTATAGTATATGTATAGATTTTAAAGAAATTTTTTTCAAGGATATCAAATCCTACCTCAATATAACAGTAAAACCTTTGTTTCTCAATCTATGTGTAACCTTTAGATTAAATAATAACATAAGTGTTGCTAGTATAGAACATTCTACATTTGGGAAAAGAGGCATCCTAGCCAATTATTTTAGGGGTGAATCAACAATTTCTTCTACACGTGTGTAGAAGTCTTGTATAAATTCATTCACACCACCCTCATGTATCTACATCAAGTGGTGTCATCCATATATTTACATTATTGTCCCTTCAGGAATGTTGTGAACTAGGAGTGACTTTTGACCAAAACATTGTTTAAAAATAACCAATAATTATATAAAATATAATTGACATACTCATTTATATAGAACATGCAAAATTTTAAATTTTAGTATACCTCTTCTACATAAACTTCGTACATCAATCTATAGATACAAACAAGTCTATGCATCTTTACTTTCCTATTTTTACATAATTTGCAAGTGCAATATATCATTTCATTGAAGTATTTCTATGTCCCCGGGATTGATCTTGGTGCTCTCTCATCTGAATATTCAGATGATGTTTTGTTATTTTCCTGCATCCACCATGTATTATTTTTCATGTTATTTTTTGAAGACCTATATATTTATGCAATACCATTTACACGATCATTAACCACTTATACTATCAAATGAGAACTTGACATAGTTCTCGTTTTTCTCTCTCCTAATTTTAGTAGCTAATTTTACCTCCATTTAAAAAAGGGTTGATACCAGTATCACACATTTTCATTTTAAGGCATTTTTTTGGGCCTTTGAATCATCTTCATCGTAAAATATTATTACTTTCTAATTTCAAGTGTGTTTTTTAGACATTTAACAAAATAGCATACATTTAGAAGCAATTTATATTGAAAATCATATACATTTTGCAATTTTTCCTTTAAAATAAGACTTTTTTATAGGCAAAAGAAGACTTTTTTTATTGATAAAATTTTAAGAAATTCTAGAAAAAAAAGACATTTACAACCATTTTAAATAGATTTTCATAGAATTTTTGTATAAAAATGATACTATTTCATACTATATTCCATAATGTTACGATTCACATAAATTCACGAAAAACTATACCATATATTTGCAAATAACATATTAAAAACAATATAATAGAGATTTTATTTCTAAAATAAAGTTTGAAAGTCAAAACAGTACTAATATATCTTATGAAAAAATTGTCGAATTAAACATTTTCTTCAAGAGACTCAACTAATCAACAATATCATGCAGGCCAAATTCTTCATTGAAATTGGAATTTTCTGGAGCTTGGATTTCCTCAGGGACATCAATGTCCTCTTCCATTGGGTCTTCTATGTTTGCAAGATGCCCAAAGTGCTCCTTTCCAAACATCCCTCCTAATGGGGGTTAAGGCTCTTTTGACATCTTCACCACAAGTGTTTCACTAAACTCCCCTTTCTTCAAACCAACTTCTTGTAATTCATCTAGAATAACTTGAATAGCATTAATTATTTGCTTGGTGTAATTGCATTGTAGTGGATCATTATCAATGGATATGCAATTTCTTCCTTTTTGTAAGGAGCATGCTATTGTTGTACCTAATCACCAAATGGTCGGGGGTTAAATAGTGGTAGGAGATAAGGAAGATATAATTCTAGGATTAGTGATAATGATATAGTTGTTATAAATGTTAGGGATTAGTGGTTTGGGATATGTTTATGGGTTAGGGGTGCTAAATATTCATGTTAAAATGGGTTATGTATTTTAATGGATACTCTCCTAAATCCCTTGATGCCTAAACCACTAATCTCAAAACCCTTTGACCTTCAAATTTCCTAACCCCTAATCCCTTAATATTTTAATTTTCATAACCCCTTAACCCCTAAATCCATTAATCCTAACCCCTTAACACTTAAATTCCTACTCCCTAATACCTTAACCCTTGACCCATTAACCCCTTAACCCATGAACCCCTTGACCCCAATGTAGTTAACCCCTAAATCCATAATCCCCTTTAGCCCAGAACCATTAAACCCCTACCCTTTAAGTCCTTAACCCATTAATACCTAATCCCTTAACCCTCTAACCCATAATCCATTAACCTCTAGTTGTTGAACTCCCTAAGCCCTTGAACACTGAGCCCCTAATCCCTTAAACACTAAGCCACTAACTCCTTAAGCCCTTAACCCCTAATCCCTTTATCCTCTAACCCCTTAAACCACTGAACCCTCTAACCCCATAAGTAATTTTGAATCCAACATCAAAATGACATATTAAATTATTGCAAACATTAAAATGAAAAACATTTACCTCTTATAAATATTATATATATAAACAAAAATAACATATAGAAATAAACACTTATAATTTCTACAAAATATATATAAACAATACAAAATCTAATACACATTCCTTTAATTTTTTAAAAGCAGCCATAGAAATGACATGTTCTTCACACTGAAAATTTTCCATACCTAATACACATAGATCCCTAAGATTTTTAATACTGAATACACATATCCCTAAATTTTTTAAAATTTAACATAGAATTTTAAAGTTAAGCAATATAGAAATGGCATGTTCTTTAACATTGAAAATTTTCTATCTACCAAAAACTTAGAAATGATATTCAAATCCTAACATAAAATATAATATACATATCCCTAGTCATTTTAAAGCCAAACATGCAAAGATCATGTTCTTCACAAAAATACATTAACTTTGAAATAACATTTAAATCTCCACACAAAAATATTTCACCCAAAAATAAATTAATATTCTCCATACCCAAAGCTTTGAAATAACATTTAAATCCACACCCAATAGTGGCATATTTCTAAAAATTTAAAGCAAAACATGGAAATAAACCATTGAAATTTTTTAATACAAAATGAAGGAAACTTTGTAAATGACAAGTTCTTAATGGAAAATAAATATGACATCATAGCTTTTAAAAAAATGACAACATAACTTAAAAAAAAAGACAAATATATTCTTAAAATTTTTAAAGCCAAACATGAAAATTGCTTGTTCTTTCAAAAATATTTCAATACCCAAAATGAAAACTTTGTAAATGACAAGTTTTCAATGGAAAATAAATATGACATCATAGCTTTTAAAAAAATGACATCATAACTTTAAAAAAAAGACAAATATATTCTTAAAAATTTTAAAGCCAAACATGAAAATTGGTTGTTCTTTCAAAAAAAAAAATTCAATACCCAAAACTGTAAACTAACATTTAAATCTTCATTCAAAACTTTGTAAATCACAGGTTCCTAATGGACAAGAAATATGTGATAGATTCCTAATGGAAAACAAATATGATATCCTAGCTTTTAAAAAAGAACACATATATTCCCAAAAAAAATTAAAAACCAAACATGTAAATGGCTTGTTTTTACCAATGGCTTGTTCTTCACTAAAACCCATTGAAAATATTCAATACCTGAAACTTTAAAATAACATTTAAGTCTCATTCAAAACTTTGTAAATGACAGGTTCCTAAAGGAGAAGAAATATGGCCTCATAGCTTTCAGACAAAAAGGACATTGAAAATGACAGGTTCCTAATGCAGGGGAAAGCAGTAAAATTTCTACCAGACCATTTGCACCGAGAAGAAATATGGCCTCATAGCTTTCAGACAAAAAGGACATTGAAAACGACAGGTTCCTAATGTAGGGGAAAGGAGTAAACTTTCTACCAGACCATTTGCACCGATCGGACGACCAGTAATGCGTCATGTGAAAGCTCACGTGAGCCAAGTCGTCCGATCGATACAAATGGTCGAGTAGAAATTTTACTCCCGAAGGAAATATCATATCATAGCTTTTAAAAAAATGGCATTTAAATCCCCACGCAAAACAGTCCACCTGACAGGTTCCTAATCGAGCAGAAATATGAGATCATAGCTCAATTTTTTTGGTAGGAATATATTATTGAATCCATAACACGACAAGAATTAGTTCTTACCAGCTCATAGATGAGCCTTTCAGTAAATTGTCTTTGAAAAAAACATGGTTTGGTCACCTCGTAGAGGGCAAAATGTTGACCAAACTTCAGTGGAGAAGTGTTAAGGAAGCAAAAATAGGTTTGGTCACCTCATAGCGGGTAAAATGTTGACCAAACTGCAGTGGAGAAGTGTTAATGATTTGCTTCCTCGTTGAGAAGAAACATGAAGTCATTATTTAAAATTCTCGTCGGGACACTATTATTTCATGGCCCATCCTGCAACTGCAATGGAAATTGCGAGTAGTAGTAACATGATGACATGGGTAGTAGTAGTAGGCGTAGTGGCAATGGCACTGTGGCGTTTTGTGGTACAACACCGATACCCAGATAGAAGCCACAAGCTACCCCCTGGTACTATAGGATGGCCCCTTCTCAGAGAACTCATCCCATTTATTTTCCAAACACAGATATTTATTAAGGAGCGTCAGCAAATGTAAGCACCTTTTTCAATCACAGACCTTGTTCATTGAATTTAGTATGGGTTTATCTCTCAGTCCTTAATAAATCTGAGTTTAAAATTAATAAATTGCTACTCATAATGCCAACCCTGCCCTAATTACCTTGGATCTGTATGTGATATGCTTTACTAGTTTCAACAAACTATTTATACCTATGCTTTACTAGTTGTTTCATCAAACTATTTATACCTGTATCCTAATTGAAACCTGTTAATTAGGTATTTCCTTTAAGCCCTCTGTGAACACTAAACAGATCCAAGGCTGCGCGTGGAGTGGATTTCCACGCCATTTTTACTATCAATTAATTACTTAGATGTGTACTGCAGGTATGGGGGTTTGTTTAGAACAAGTCTATTGGGATATCCAGTAGTAATCTCCATAGATTCGCAAGCGAACAAGTTCATTCTACAAAATGATGGTTCTCTTTTCATTCCTTAGTATCCAACAACCCTCTCACAGTTATTAGGAAAGTGGAGTACTCTTAATACTCATGGAGATTATCACAAGAGAGTGCGAGGAGCTGTTTTGCGTTTCATCGGTTCATCAGTTCTCAAACGCGGAGCTCTTTCAAATATAGAAAATGTCATAACCCCCGACCATTCTCAAGAATTCTACATTGTCTAGAATCACGCCACAAGTGTTCCATTGTCCATAAATTGTCCAGGGTGGCGGCGGATCTTCTTCAGGTAGTGAAGAAGAAGCCAAAAACAAGAATGAGGTCTCCAATGGAACAACATATAGGGTCAAGATGGAGCGACCCAGAGAGGCGTCATGAATGAATTTATTGATCTGATATGTACAGCGTTAAACCCTGGGATCTTGACATTGATGACTTCTACAAACTTACTGTGGAGGCTCGCAGAGAGCACTATGCATGGCATGATCAGAATTCCAACTACTTGATTAAATTTTGCATGATTTATTCTAGGGAAATGCTGCCAGAAAGCACACTATAATCCTCCATCTCTGCCTCCCTTCTGCTCCACCCTCCTCCCGCTTCCACCTCCTCCATTTTCAAAAAAAGGGGAGCACTGCTCCATGGGTGCCAAAGGGCTGCCCTTTACTAGCAACGCGATTTTCAGAATCGCGCCACCAGTAAAGGGTGGCCCTTTGGTGCCCATGGAGTGGTGCTCCCCTTGTTTTGACGGCGGAGCCTCCCCCTTCCACCTCCTCCACCGTCAAAACAAGGGGAGCATTGCTCGATGGGTGCTAAAGGGCCGCCCTTTATTGGCTTCGTGATTCTGAGAATCGCGCCACCAGTAAAGGGCGGCCCTTTGGCACCCATGGAGCAGCGCTCCCCTTGTTTTGATGGCGGAGCCTCCCCCTTCCACCTACTCCGCCTGGTCGTGATAGACTATTTTCATGTTTTTTTTGTGAAAGTATGGAGAGAAACTACTCCGTCACTTATTTTTTGTGAAAGTATTTAAGATTTGGGCTGACCTTGCTGAGGATCTACTCTCAGCAACAGGAAGAAACTCAGGCTGTGGATTTCTTGTGATTTGGTTTTTTGAAATAAAAGGTATGAAGTCCTCGGCCTTGGACATATTGATATCCAATCAAATAAGAGATACGGTCTGTTATAAGTAGCAATTACTAGTATTACAATAGAGTTATATTATTCATCATATTATGAAAAATTATTTACTGGTATTAACTATACTTAGAAAACCTACCATACGATATTATTCTTATTTTGACTGGTTCAGAATCAGAATTACCAGTAAAGTATTTTGACTAGCACATGCAGGCAAATTGGAAAGCTCCTCATACCTCTTAGTGGCTAGAGAAGACAAGGCAGTTCATGCTGATGCTCCTTCTTCAACAATCCGCTTCGAGAAAGTCACCTACCGCGCTTCAAGAAAGTCACCTGCCGGTTTGTAGTATTCGAGCAGAATAATAATGATTTGGTAAATTTTTCTTTGGAGTTGGAACCAATTTAGACTTATTTTTTTTATAAGTTTTATGGTTTGCTTAACATGTAATGAATTTAATTAAGAAATCAATAATTATAAATAGGGTTTATTGGAACCAATTTAGACTTTTTTTTTATAAGTTTTATGGTTTGCTTAACATGTAATGAATTTAATTAAGAAATCAATAATTATAAATAGGGTTTATTGTTCATTTGGTGGTTAGTATATACTGAATCTACATAACTATTACTGTTTTTTATAAGTTACAACAATTTGCTATGACTTGAACCTCTTTAACACTATATACATAGATTTTATTGTGCATATATAATTCAAATTTCTTTGTCTTTTTAATTGCAGTTGGTTTAAAAAAAAAACCATTTTTGTGGCCTTCTTATTTATAACTTTGTAAATATGTATGGTAGGTATTAATCTCTCACACATATCCTTTTTAATTGTGATGAATTTACATATCCTTCTATTTATACATCTAGGACTAATGTAACATAATGATAGCTGTATTCCAATATAAAGAAAAAAAATGACTAAACTTTTCAAACTAAGTTCATTTTTGGCCAAATGAAAAGATCGAACATCATAGGATTAAGTAGTGGTTAAACCAAATAGAATTTCCTTCGGTTGTTTGTTATTGGCCATGAAAAGTTCGAAAAGTTCGAACATCATAGGATTAAGTAGTGGTTAAACCAAGTGGAGCCTCCCCCTTCCACCTCCTCCGTCATCAAAACAACGGGAGCACCACTCCATGGGCGCCAAAGGGACGCCCTTTACTGGTGGCGCTATTCGCAGAATCGCATCACCAGTAAAGGGCGGCCCTTTGGCACCGATGGAGCATCGCTCCCCTTGTTTTGACGGCGGAGCCTCCCCCTTCCACCTCCTCCGCCCGGTAGTGATAGAGTCTTTTCATGTTTTTTTTGTGAAAGTATGGAGAGAAACTACTCTGTCGCTTATTTTTTTGTGAAAGTATTTAAGATTTGGGCTGACTTTGCTAAGGATATACTCTCAGCAATAGGCAGAAACTCAGGCTGTGGATTTCTTGTTATTTGGTTTTTTGAAATAAAGGGTATGAAGTCCTTGGCCTTGGACATATTGATATCCAATCAAATAAGAGATACGGCCTGTTATAAGTAGCAATTACTAGTATTACAATAGAAGTTATATTATTCAGCATATTATGAAAAATGATTTACTGGTTTTAGCTACACTTAGAAAACCTACCATACGATATTATTCTTATTTTGACTGGTTCAGAATCAGAATTACCAGTAAAGTATTTTGACTGGCCCATGCAGGCAAATTGGAAAGCTCCTCATACCTCTTAGTGGCTGGAGAAGAGAAGGCAGTTCATGTTGATTCTCCTTCTTCAACAATCCGCTTCGAGAAAGTCACCTACTACGCTTCGAGAAAGTCACCTGCCGGTTTGTAGTATTCGAGGAGAATAATAATGATTTGGTAGATTTTTCTTTGGAGTTGGAACCAATTTAGACTTATTTTTTTTATAAGTTTTATGGTTTGCTTAACATGTAATGAATTTAATTAAGAAATCAATAATTATAAATAGGGTTTAATGGAACCAATTTAGACTTTTTTTTTATAAGTTTTATGGTTTTCTTAACATGTAATGAATTTAATTAGGAAATCAATAATTATAAATAGGGTTTATTCTTCATTTTAATTAAGAAATCAATTATTATAAATAGGGTTTATTGTTCATTTGGTGGTTAGTATATACTGAATCTACATAACTATTAAGTTGGTTTTTTATAAGTTACAACAATTTGCTATGACTTGAACCTCTTTAACACTATATACATAGATTTTATTGTGCATATATAATTCAAATTTCTTTGTCCTTTTAATTGCAGTTGGTTTAAAAAAAAAAACCATTTTTGTGGCCTTCTTATTTATAACTTTGTAAATATGTATGATAGGTATTAATCTCTCACACATATCCTTTTTAATTGTGATGAATTTACATATCCTTCTATTTACGCATATAGGACTAATGTAACACAATGATAGCTTTATTCCAATATAAAGAAAAAAAATGACTAAACTTTTTAAACTAAGTTCATTTTTGGCCAAATGAAAAGATCGAACATCATAGGATTAAGTAGTGGTTAAACCAAATAGAATTTCCTTCGGTTGTTTGTTATTGGCCATGAAAAGTTCGAAAAGTTCGAACATCATAGGATTAAGTAGTGGTTAAACCAAGTGGAGCCTCCCCCTTCCACCTCCTCCGTCGTCAAAACAAGGGGAGCACCGCTCCATGGGCGCCAAAGGGCCACCCTTTACTGGTGGCGCTATTCTCAGAATCATGTCACCAGTAAAGGGAGGCCCTTTCGCGCCCATGGAGTGGCACTCCCCTTGTTTTGACGGCGGAGGAGGTGGAAGCAGGAGGAGGGTGGAGCGGAAGGGAGGCGGAGATGGAGGATTATAGTGTGCTTTATGGCAACGTTTCCCTGGAATAAATCATGCAAAATTTGATCAAGTAGTTGGAATTCTGATCATGCCATGCATAATTCTCTCTGCGAGCCTCCAGAGTACCTTGGTAGAAGTCATCAGTGTCAAGATCCCAGGGTTTAACGTCGTACATATCAGATTAATAAATTCATTCATGACGCCTCTCTGGGTCGCTCCATCTTGACCCTAGATGTTGTTCCATTGGAGACCTCGTTCTTATTCTTGGCTTCTTCTTCACTACCTGAAGAAGATCCGTCGCCGCCCTGGACAATTTATGGACAACGAAACACTGGTGGCATGATTCTCAACAATGTAGAATTCTTGAGAATGGTTGTGATTCCTTACTGTTGTTTATAGCTAGCATTGATCTTGATTCTTAACATTGTTTTGGCTTCTTCCAAATCTTTGGCCCCTTCAGTATTTGTTGAGGCTTAAATTGTTGAGATTTTACATCCAGTGTTTGCGAGAGTTTAAACTGGCATTAAGGTAGAGTAAAACCCAAGAACCCCCCTGCTGCCCTTGTCATTCCTTCCTATCTAGGGTTCTCAACTCAACCGAGATCTGATTGCCATTAAACTTACATGAATGATTTTTTCCTAAAGTAAGTATGCTTCTCTACATGGGGTTGGGAATGGGTTCAACAAAATTCAGGAATTTCAACATGGTCTATAGTAAGCAATTCGTTGCAGCCACGCATTCGAAAAAATCAATAATGGTGAAGATGATTTTCCTCCAAACAAGGATTTAAATGGAACTGATGATGAGTTTCCTCCAAGTGAGGATGTCAATGGAAATTATGATGATTTTCATCTAAGCAAGGATTTCAATGGAAATGATGATGATTTTCCTCCAAGTGAGGATTTCAATGGAATTGATGATGAGTTTCCTCCAAGCGAGGATGTCAATGGCAATGACGATGATTTTCCTCCAAGTGAGGATTTCAATGGAACTAAGGATGAGTTTCCTCCAAGTGAGGATGTCAATGGAAATGCTGATGATTTTCCTCCAAGAGAGGATTTCAATGGAACTGACGATGAGTTTCCTCCAAGCAAGGATGTCAATGACAATGATGATGATTTTCCTCTAAGCGAGGATTTCAATGTAACTCATGATGAGTTTCCTCCAATCGAGGATGCCAATGGAAATGATGATGATTTTCCTCCAAGCAAGGATTTCAATGGAACTGATGATGAGTTTCCTCCAAGCAAGGATGTCAATGGTAGTGATGATGAATTTCCTCCAAGCGAGGATTTCAATGGAACTGATGATGAGTTTCTTCCATGCGATGATGTCAATGGCAGTGATGATGATTTTCCTCCAAGCAAGGATTTCAATAGAACTGATGATCAGTCACATTCAAGCAAGGATGTAAATGGAACTAATGATGATTTTCCTCCAAGCGAGGATTTTCTTGGAACCAATGATGAATTTCCTCCAAGTGAGGATTTCAATGGCACCAATGATGACTTTTCTCCAAGTGAATATTTTAATGGCACAGATGATGATAATCCTCCAAGTGAGGATTTCAATGGAATCGATGATGATTTTGTTGATGATGAAGCCACCAATGATGAAGACAATGATTCTCCTCCAAGTAAGGATGTTATAGGCACCAATGATGTTAATGTTGAATTTCAAGAGTTCCCCTTCAATGAAGAATTTAGTGGCACCAACAGTGTTGATGCTCACATTGATCTATCCGCAAGTGATCAACTTATTACTGATCATGACAATCATTTTCATATTGAATTTAGTGATCATGTTTTCAATGAGGGGGGTCATATTTCTCACAATGAAAACATTCATTCTGATGAGGTTGTTGTTGCAGACATAATGGTCCAGGAAAGATAGAGACATAATCCAACAATGAGCAGGATAAAGTGTAGGACTAAACCTTTTTATGTCAATCCAAAGCATTCCAGTTATACAAGGTCTAGGAAAGAATTGCTCACAAGTCCAAGTTCCATTACTCATTTAATTTCAAGTGAGTGTTGCCACAACAATTATTTGAAGGGTATAGGCTACAATTATGCCTTGGAGAAAAGGAACGTATATTTATAAATGAACAAAAGTATGCAAAATTTATATTTAGTGGGGTGTATGATTTCTACAAGGATAGGTTATGATTATCGTGTTGGAAATGTTCTTCTTTGTAGAAAGGCATTCAAAAGGATTCACTCAATTGGTAATCTTAGATTATCAAGAATCCAAACAAGACTAGAAAAGGATCCAACATTTTATTCTGATGATTATCAGGGACGGATAACTGGACCATCAACACACATCGCAATATCATGGATGCATGATTTCTTTTCAAAGCATGGAGAGAGTATGCCAAATAGAGAAACAATACACATTCCAGATAATTTCACAAGACAAGAAATCTACAACTTATACAAGGATTATGTTCAAGGTGGTCATGGAAATGGAAACTTCATCAAATATGCATATTTCACAAGAGTATGGAAAAAGAAGTTCAACAATGTCTGCATTCCAAAGAGATCAAGGATGGGGATGTGCAGTACGTGTGCTTCTCTTAAAGAAAGGAGGGATAGATCAGAAGTGATAGAAAGAGGTATGTTTAAAAAATTGTTTATTTTTTTAGATAAATGTCAATTATTAAAACAATTTATCAATATTTTTGTATTTGTTCTTTGTAGATTCCATAATTAATTCACTGCAAGAACATCACAATCAACAATCAAATGAACGACAAAAGTTGTACAAACATCGCAAGAAGTGTTATGATGCTCCACATAAGTATATGGGTTTGATAATTGATGGAATGGATCAGAAAATAACACTCTTGCCACATTTTGTACGTGTGCCAAAGAATTTAAAGGAGGAAAATTTTATTTAGTTTCACTTGGTTGGGTGTATGGTTTTTAATGGTGAAATGTTTCCAAGGGTTTACTTTACAGCTCCAAACATTCACAATGATGCAAATTTGACCATCCCCATAATTCATCATGTCCTTTCTCATTGTCCTGGTGATCTTCCTGAAGTTCTATATTTGCAATTGGACAACACAAGCCGAGAAAACAAAAATCAGGTCATGTTTTCTTATCTAAACATGCTTTTTGAATTCGGAATTTTTAAAAAGGTAAAAGTTGGTTTCCTTCTTGTTGGGCATACACATGATCATATTGATCAAATGTTTAGCCATTTTGCAAGGACATTGAGGAGGAAGAAAGTCAAGAGCCTACCATCATTGATTGAAATTGTAAGGAAGCATACCATCCAGAACCTGTTGTACAAAAATTGGAAGAAACTGTTGACATGCGAAGATTTATTTTTGGATCATATGGTGAAGAAAGGTGCATTGAAAAACTTAATGACATTAGCTTTCAACATCAATTTCATATAAAAAAGATTGATGGAAAAACACTACTATGGGGAAAGAAGTTCTCAACTAGCATAGAATGGGGGCCTTCATCAGGTTTGGCATTTTTGAAATTCATCCCAAATCATCAAATGTATGCTTCAAATTGATTGTTATTGCAATCATCTTCAGAGATTCATAATGCAAGGCGATACAATAGAGATGTTAATTCTTCTCAATGCATGGAAGAAATAAAAAAATATATCGAAGATACATATGAGTACTTTGATGTTGCTGATTCTGTATGGTGGGATTCTTTTTTCATGGAGCAAAGTGACATAATTTCAAACTCTACAAATGGAGATATATATTTGAAGTCTCCATTTACTTGGCCACAAGTAACAAATGAAAACGAGGAAACAAATGTTGAACCTAAAGGTGTTGAGTTTTCTCAAGTAGAGGAAAGAGAAATGTATATTGGCTCTAGAAGATCATCTGCAAAGCGTCGAGAGATGGAAGACCTTTATAAGGGCTCAGTACAAGATATCAAGGAGGGTTGCATGATTGCAGTTTTGGCTACAAATGATGCACGTGATTATCCTTTCTGGATTGCAAAAGTTATGAAGGTGAATAAAGAAAATGAAGAAGTAGTATCAATAGAAGTACATTGGTATGCAATTGATACACACCCGTTTGATGGTGTGTACAAGGAAAAGATGGTAGTTGAGAAAAGGGTTTGCAGAAAGAGAAAAATAAAGGGTCAAAAAATAAATCGTCGCCGCATTGACATATTGAATTTAGAGGAAGTTGATATACTTGTTTATGATTTCAAGATGACAAAGAAAGGCACTCTTCACTCGAAGACTCTAGAGATGATCAAGAAGTTGCTTCCAAAAGAACAAGTTGTAAGATGGGAGTCTCCTCAACCAAGTCGTAGATCTAGAAGGAATATGACAACTGAAATGATGGGCATAGATGTAGACTTAGACGGTGCACCCATTGATAATAGAGAAAAATATGGGTCATCCACGTCTTCGTCCAACCCTTCATCTGCAGAAAATGTAGATTCTGATGGGGTGTCAGATTCCATGGATGAATTTCAAGAATTTCAAATGAAACATTTTAGATGTTTTCTATTAGTATGATGTTTGTAATTGAAACTCTGAAGGAGATTTCGAATATTTATATGAATTATTTGTTCTTGTATAGTCTAATATATGATTTTATTATGAATCACATCATAATTTCTTTGATTTTATATGGTTAGAGTGGTGAAATTATTTCTGGAATATTTTTGTTTGTTTAATATGCAAGTTTCACAAAATTTGTAATTTATATTTTTGAGAAAAAAATATTTTTCCAATTTAGGGGTTGATTTTAAAGTTTTTGTAAACAACAGTATGGGATGTTTGGACATGGCTCTATTTTTAACCATGAAAAAAAAAGTGTATACTGGTATCAACACTTTTCTATTTAGGGGTGTTTTTGGTGTTTTTTTTGCAAAAATCATCGTTTTTATGCCTAGAGTTCTCGTTCTTAGTATAAAGTTCTCGTTTCATAGTATAAGTGGTTCATTGCAAAAATAATAGGACAAAGAATAAAATCTATGCTAGGTGAAGAACCTTTGAAGAACTGTTTGGATTTTCTCCAGGTACACAAATTCATGATGCTATGGATATTTTTCATGAAGGTATCCATTCTACCAAAACAAGAAATCTCAAAGTGGTTGTAATCAAGATAGACATAATAAAGAATATGATAAGGTAAGCTAGATGTACTTAAGGATGATAGTAAGTTAAATAGGGTTTTGTGTACAATTCATCAAATGGTTAATGGATTGTGTTTCTTCTGTGTCATTCTATCTCCTTGGTAATTGTGTGGCATCAAAAAAAATTTGTCCTCGGAGAGGAATCAATCAACGGTGCCCCATTTCCCCTTTATTGTTTCTTCTCATGGAGGAAGGATAAAGAAGATATATCTTAAAATCCAAAGAAGAAAAAGACTGAAAGAAATCCATATTGTAGGTGACTACTAGCTTACTCACACCTTATTCGTAGATGACATACTAATTCTTTGAAGGATCTTGAACAAAGACTTGGAGATCCTTTCTAGAAATCTAGAACTCTTTTTCTCCACTACAAGTATGTAGGTAAATGAACATAAATCAAACATTGTGGTAGAAGGTATAGATGAGGAATAGATGAAAAGTTGAAAAATATATTTCCTTTTAATCCAATTGTTCTTGAGAATGGTTTTAAATATTTAGGATTCTATCTTGAACTAGTATCCTATTACAAAAATGATTCGAAGTGGCTTATATCTAAGTGTGAGAAAATAATTGCAAGCTTGAGCTAGAAGTGGCTATTTGAGGAGAGCAGGTTGGTATTGGAAAAATCATTCCTATAGGCTACTCCAATCTACTAAATTTCCCTTTCTTGGTTCCCCCAAGGAGTGTTGGAATCTATAAGGAAACTAATTTACAAATTTTACTAGTCTGGACACCTAGAAAACAATGGTATGGCATGGATAAAGTAGAATGATTTAGCTTTGCCTAAAATTCAAGGTGGATGGGGTATTAAAAACCCTACACCTAACTTAGATTTAAAGGGATCCACGCCTTAAAATAGATTGCATATTGACATAATACTATTATAGTAGAGAAACGTAAGATGGTTGAGTGCAGAAAAGATGGACTTTAGGGATGTTGAGGCTACTATATGGAAGTATTTTTTGAATTACCTTTCTATTTTCCATGTTAGATTACAACAAAGAAAATATCAATTAGCCTAGACATATGACTATGATGGGAAATACACTTTAAAAAAGGGCTATGAATCTTTCCTAAGGATGCATCAATATTTCATTCATATTTTTTGTTGGTGCTCTCTATGGAAATTCAATTTACGACCAAAGGAAAAAAAATCCTAATGTGGTTCTTCATGTGAAACAACATAATAAAAAAAACAACATTAGAAGATGTGCTTTGTGTGAAATTACAACATAATCAAACTATCATCTCATTGTTGAATGTAAATATACTGCTCTGGTTTGGAAGGAATTAGAAGTTTATTTAAAATTCAAACGTGTTTAGGCATGTTTAACAATACAGGACTGCTTGAGATATTGGGTTACAAATCCATAGTACAATGATTTTATGACTATCCCCGGGTTAGTGCAAGAAGATGAGGGACCTTTAAGATGCAATCCTAGTTTTCAAAAACAAGATCATGTTACCAAAAAATACATCAACCCGAGCCTGACATGTCCTGGGACATGTAGGATATGAAGACATATCACGTACGTGTTATATAACTACAAAACGCGTACGCGATTTGTATAACCAAAACACGCACGCGATATCTTCAACCACAATTAATGGGGTGGGTGCATGGCTAAACGTAATCAACTTGTATAATCTAATCAATCAAACTCATTTCATTAGCTTATTTCATTTTTATAATACATAAAAATTTAATTTCAAATCCCAATCTATTCATAAATATTTATTTATTTATATATTTTCTAACTAAGTTTCTATAAAATTTACTTAATAATTAAGTGACAAATTATATTAACATGTAATGATAAATAGATCAACCATTGGATCATAAAAACCCATAAGCTCAAATCCCAATCAATTCATTAATAAAGTCATTTTAGTTTAAAATCTTTTATGAATTGATAATTGATGATGATTAAAAAGAAATGGACTTAAAGTTACATTTCAAATTTTTTCAATTTTTAATCTACAATTTCTAGTAATTATATATTTGTATAGTCTAATAAATCAAACTTGTTATTTGTTAACTCAATTTATTTTATATATTTATATAGTTTAATAAATCAATTTTTATTTTTTTTTACTAATTTTTTTTTTTTATATTACATAAAAATTTAAACTTAAATCTCAATTTATTTATAAATATTTATTTATTTATATATTTTATAATTAAATTATACTTAACATGTTATAATAAATGGATCAACC
>LPNX011083723.1:109825-110834 GCA_001517045.1 Pseudotsuga menziesii
GATGATGATGGTGATGATGATGACAATGACGACGATGGTGATAATGTTGATGATGATGATGGCAATGATGGCAATGGTGATGATGATGATGACGATGGTGATTATGAAGGTGATGATGGTGAAGATGATGATGATGAAGATGAACATGATGAAGATGATAATGATGATCATGGTGATGTTGATGATGATGATGATGGTGATGATGATGTTGATGATGAGGAAGGTGATGATGAGGAGGAGGAGGAGGATGATGAGGAGGATGATGATGATGATGATGATGACAACGATGGTGATGACAATGATGTTCATGATGATGACGACGACGATGGTGATGATGATGTTCATGATGTTGATGGTGATGATGATGATCATGTTGATGATGATGATGATGGTGATGATGAAGCTGATGATGACGATGAGGATGAGGATGATGAGGATGATGATGACGATAATGATGATGGTGATGGGGATGATGATGATGATGAGGAAGGTGATGATGATGATGATGAGGAAGGTGATGATGATGATGATGATGAGGATGAATATGAAGATAATGAAGATGATGATCATGTTGATGATGATGATGATGATGACAATGGTGATGATGATGAAGATGATGAGGAAGGCGATGATGATGATGATGTTGATGACAACGATGGTGATGATGATGTTCACGATGTTGATGGTGATGATGATGATGAAGAAGTTGAAGATGATGATCATGTTAATGATGATGATGATGATGAAGTTGAAGATGATGAAGATGAAGATGATGATGAATGCTATTTTTGGTTTTACAAATCGCGCACGCATTTTGTTTCTATATAACGCGCACGCGTTTTGTTTAGTTAAATCGCGCTCACGTATTGTTTAAATTCAAAAAAAATTTCCCTCCAAATGATAAGGCTGAGCCTCCACCCATGCTTTCATGGAATTCCTATGCCTATGTGTCTGCTTTGTACTTTGCTTTGGATTCAACATGCCTGTGCCTTGGAGTATGATCAACCAT
>LPNX011083723.1:111076-143263 GCA_001517045.1 Pseudotsuga menziesii
CCCCCATTATTGTGGCCTGGAAAATATGAACTGTTTGGAATCAACTTATATTTGATGACTAGTTTATTTCTCCATTAGGATGCACAAACAAAAATATTGCAATGTTTGACTTTTCCCCCCAATTTGGATTAGTAGGAATCCGAGGATAGGTGGAAGAAAAAACTGTAAAATAATATATTCCATGGTAATTATTTCATGGTGTTTCGCAAAGGGATCCCAATGTAGCAGGTGTGAGAGGTGTGATCTACCTTTCAAAGGATACAGAATATTATTTCAAGGATGGTTTGGGTAAGGGGACTAATAATTTTTCAGAACTATGTTCCCTAAAGCTTCCTCTTCACTCAATAGTTCAATTGGATATAGAAAAGATGTAAGATTTTAGAGATGCAAAATTTGTTATAGATTGGATAAATGGGAAGCTCAATTCCCATAATTTCTTACTGTACCCAATAGTAGAGGAGATAAACAAGATTAAATATAATACGGAGGCAATTTCATTTGCTCACATATATAAGGAAAGAAACAATGAATCAAACTCAATATCTAAAATTGGATTGGTCCTAAGCATAAAGAAGGATTCATATTGCAGGAGAGAACATGTTTAATTGTAGATCAACAACAAAATTTCTTTTGGGACCCACCCTGAGAATATAAGCAACCTGTGAACTAGTCAACTTTTGGGATTAGGTCTTATGACCAACTCTTCTATGAATTTGAAGAATGTAACTTTCTTTATATATAAATAAAGCTATGATTTTTTTCTCAAGGAAAAAGAAGACTTGCATTGAGACAATAAATAGACTCTCTTGCTATTTGGTTTTTATGTATTATGAGGTCTATAATGCAAAAATATAATTTGTTTGAAGTGGCAAGCATTTGTTCTACTATGTGTGCTACTTGTTAAATATTAAGCTAGTGCTTGTAAAATATGGAAATGATATAAAAACTTACTCTACCTACTCCATTCTTTCCTCCATTTGATAAAATTAATAAGATTTAAAAATAACAATTTTGAATGATAAATCATTTTTATAAAATTAAGATAGAAATAAAAAAAATACATGGTCATTCATTTTGCTGAAATGCACTTAGTGAATAGTGTAATAATTCTAGTTAACATCCATGAATAAGTACTTGGTGTCAAAATAAGTATTCTAAGAAATATTTTATAAAAGAAAGATTTATTTTTCCTTAAAATAAAATGTCTTTTCCCTTTGTTCATATAACACTATAGAAACTGAGAAAAGTAAAAACATATATTATTGCTGTATTTTTTTTTTTTAAATATATAAACATAATCTAAACTAAAATTTAAGACAAAATGCTAATTTCATCTTAAAAAATCATTTTAAACATCCCACCTTGTAGTGAAAATTGCTACAATCCTTTTAATTTATTAATAATCGTAGCAAGCATCTTATTCATTTTTTTAGAGAAAAGTACATTGAATCACACCAACAAAATCAAAACAAACATTGTAATGTAAATAAAACTTGGTAACTCAAAAATATTTCATGGTAATGGACAAGTCATAAACCAAAGCGAATCAATTAATATATTGGGATATGTTCAACGAGGACAATTTTTTACCACATCTTTTTAGTGTTTTCGAGGGTTAAATATCGATTGCAAAACGCATCAAATAAGTGCCTCTTAATGTCTTATAACTTTGATTGTTCAAATAAGTGCCTTCCCGGAAGCAGCGGTGTTCTTCTAAATTAAAAGTTCGTTATGAATGAAAAAAGCGATCTGTGAAAGATGGCATTAAAATTTGTTTGACTTGAACTCAATATTGGCGTGGAAGGTACTAAATTATTTTGCATTAGGAATCATCTATAAGAAGCAAGTGTAATATAGAATCTCTGAACATATTGATAAATTTGCAGCTGTCATTCATGGAATTTATTTTCGACAGGGATTTCATTGAAGCCTAATAATATCAACACAGTAGGAGAACATAAAATCCTAATTGCCTCTAGACATGATAAGGTCAAGATGGACACTAGTAATAAGGAATTCATCCCAAACTAATGAGATGATAGAATTGTGGAGCTGCGAACCAACCTACTCTATTTAGTGAGCTAAATGCCCCTTTGATACTAGGATGTGGATTTCTTTTCCAGCAAAGTGTCGAATCTGTTTATTTATTTTTCCTAGTATATACAAAAAGACAACCAATATTTTCCACCTTCGAGTTTTCTCTATTTTTTTTACCCCAAGGGGTAGGGGAATGTATGCCCCGGTTTCAATCCTGTGGTATTGAATTGCATATGATGTAAATACTGTTAATAAATCATGGTGTGGAGCTCAAGGCAAAGGCCCCACCATGAATTTAGTGTTTTATGTTTTGACAATTAAAATTGATGTCAATGGTTAATGCGCTAGCCAGGCACAGAATGTTTTGAGACATCATGTAAAAATGCAAATTAATAAAAATATCACAACTAGATATGCACTGCAACGTGAAAGAGATGGGGCCATGATTTCACAAGGAATATGGAGGGGGAAATATTCAAACCTTTGAGTCAATAGGGTAAAGCCAAATGTCAAAAGAAGAACCCATAAAATTGTCAACTACCCATTTTGTCTTTTTGTGCCAATCATTTATTTCTCCCAGAAATTGATTAAGAATGTTATTTCCTTGGGATGGGAAAGGTATGGAGGCCAAATTCGAATTGGGAAGACCACCCATTTTGGAAAAACGTGTTTGGCTTATGGGGTAAATAAACACCTACAAAATGTCTTCCCAACCCATTTTATGCATTCATGTCCTCCTCTTCGTCACGCGTTTTTGAGAGCTCCTAGGTGTTTTCCTCACAGGGGCAACACTTTCCTTCTTTTTTCCCATGGTTGGGAAGTCATTTTTGGGGAATGCTTAGTGGTTGGGCTCTCTCCTGGAAGTTTTTCTGTTGATTCCTCATTCCACGACTGGGAAAATCCGCTTTTGGTATTGTTCAATGAGTGGGTAGAGGAGAACCACGATTTAGGGGTTTTTAGAGGTTGTTTTCCCTTTTCTCATGCAGTTGGAGATTTCAATGTGTTTCTGTCACGAAATTATGTGTTTCCCTCATTGTTCCCCAAGCTGGAACCTCATTTTTCATTATGTTTAGTGGTTGGGAACATAGATCCATGAATTGGAGGTTTGTAGAGGTTGTTTCTGCCCACGTGAAGCCCATAGATGTCTCTGAAATCAAATTCGCTACCAGAGGGTTGTTTTTCCCTTGTTTCCTTTTTGTTTTGGCTTCTAGGACATTTTTGTCGATACCCAGAACTTGTATTTGGCCGAGGAGTGCATCCTTGTGTTGGCTTAGCCAGGTAAGTCCAAGGAACCCATCTGTTAGAGGGTTGACTTTGTTTGGATGTGATTATTGGCTTCGTTGAGTAAGTCCAAGAAATCCCTATGTAACTAGCTTGTTGCCTTAATAGCCTGTGAAACTGAATTGTTTATTGGCTTGGTTGGACAGTCTGTGAAACCCAACTGTGTGTTGGCTTGACTGTGGGTGTATGGCCTTGCTGTGTGTAAGCCCGTTGTTCGCTAGTTCCTTGTGGAAATCATGCCCAGCTTGGGGTTGGCAATGAGCTGAAAGATTGATGAGCACATTGGCCTATGGTTGGGTGAAACATTGCAGCGACATAGCTAGTTGTAGGGAAGCTTCTTCTCAAGATAAGTATCTCTTATATTTAACTCTGCAACTATATTTGTTTTGTAAATTATCATGAACATGTTGAATACTTGAATGTGAATGAATGTATTTGCTTTCACTGTTTAATGAATTATACATTTTCATGTGTACATGTATTTACTTTAATGCATTTTGTTTTATATGTTTGGGGCTAGATTGCCCATTTGATAGTAACAACAACAGCTTAGTCATGTCCTCTCTCGACGGTTAGAGGGGAAGGGATGTGACATTCAATATATATGTTCATGTAAGGATTTATAGTTTTAGAAGAAAACATTACCTATAGTTTTCATAGAAGAAAAAATTACGTGACCGAAATACTTGCATATTAATTGGGTATGTCATAGCCGATTACATTATAGTCGAAATGTGGTTTATTGATTGAAATAAGAACCCACATACAAACTGCCCAAATGCATACCTTGACAAGAGTAAAGATACCCTATGTATGAGTGAAACCACATTTTGTTTGCAGGCGTTCTGCATATTGCAAATCACCTTGGTTTCATAGAAGTTCCACATGCTATAAATTAAACCTATAACCTTCCCCTCAGTAAACCAACCTACTCTACATTTCCCTTTAATATAAAAGTGTGAATTGCTTTTCCAAAAGTGTTGAGTCTATTTATTTATCACTAATAGATAATACAAAAAGAAAACCAATCGCTTCCACCCTTGAGGTTCCTCTATTTTCTGCTAATCTTCAAGAAATATGTTCATTCCAGGCCGCAAAAAAAATTCACTTGGGTATACCATAGATGATTGCGTTGCACTTGGATTCTGGATTAGTGGATATGATGGAGTGTTGTAGTGCAAAAAAATTTCATGTTCAAACCTTGGTTGGTGTAGATATGCTTTCATAAAAGAACAAAGAGACCCAAACACCAAATTCTATTCTTTCATAAAAGAACAAAGAAATTCAAGACACCAAATTCTAATAGCAACTGATTTGTTTTAAGATTCACACCCACGTAGCATGGGATAAAATGAAATTAAGAATTTTGACAACTTGCCGTTTGACCACATCAAAACCAGTGTTATTGTGCAGGTATTTCTCAACTACATGAAGATCTTGGGGTCAAGGATTGTTACTCTAACAATCCTCCATGATATTAGAGGTATCATCAAGCCTTCTCGGTAAGATTTTCATATGGTCTATGCTCCTAGATGGAGGATGTACAACATAGGTCATCCATTTAGGCATATTTTCATTCTCATGATATGCCATTGAACTATTTAGAATGACACTTCTTCTTGGTTGACCTAGTGCTGGAAAAAGTATATTGCTAACACTGGAAATCTTAATCGTGATCACAGAGTAAGATTATGTTCTATACTGTAAGAATGTAATCTAGATTTTAAATGTGGTTGCACAAATTCAATATTGTTCTTTACTATCAAATATGCCCATTATATTTGTTCTTTGTACTTTAGTACATCAAAATTAAACAAGTTATCACGGAAGCGATTTTATTTCTTATAAAAAAAATTGTTTATTTTTACTGTTACAGGTCACCGGAACTGTAACCTATAATGGGTACTCAATAATGAATTTGCGCCCCAAAGAACATCTTCTTATATTAGCCAGCATGACTTGCACCTCGGTGAAATAACAGTAAGGGAAGCATTTGATTTCTCTCGGTGTTTCCTAGGTGTTAGGGAGCAAGATATGTGGGTGTTTGTTTCATTTATTTATCAAAATTACAACATTTTCCCATTAAATATTCAACCCATGTTTATGCATTGTTTTGCAGAGTTGTTGCAAGAACTTTCAAGACGTGAAAAAAAGGCAGGCATCAAATAATATGCGTATGTTGATGTATTCATGAACGTAGGCATTTTTGCTAGAGGGGAATGGTTCTATTCAGAATGCCTCGATTAAATCCTGATGGCTTGTTTCATCAATATGTTTTGGTTTATTATCGATACTCAAATCTTGGCAGATATGTTTGGTCCCTAGTGGGCCATGTTGCCCGTTCAAGCTAGCTATCCTTCGTATTGAAGTAGGCACAAAAAATTCTTGTAATTTCGAATTTATTACTTATTACAGAACTTAGTTTTTCTTATTGCTACATGAAACTTCAATTAAGGGAACACCGAACTAGTCTTGTTAGTGACTATATGCTAAAGGTTATTCTTCAAATGCTTATGGGATAAGAATTCTTAAGGCTTTTTAGGCATACAAATTATTCACAGAGGTTCCCGTGTCTTTGATTTGTTCCATTTTTTGGTCTTGGACATTTGTGCAGACACAATTGTTGGGAATCATATGCAATGTGGAATCTCTGGAGGCCAAAAACAGAGATTTACCACAAGTTGGATAAGCAAAATAATTCTTCGGCACCACTTGAAATATCCATTTGCATAGCATTTTTTATTGTTTGACCAAATATGTGCAGGAGAAATGTTGGTCAATCATGCAAAATCTCAAGGAAGAAACCTAAACGAGAAAGCTCCTGCACTTTAAAAATTATGATAAGGATTGGCTTCATCCAAAACTCTTCGAGTGGAAATTCAGGAAACAATATCTTGTTAATTAGGAGATCAAGAATTTTTAGAACCTGTGCGAAAAAGTTATGAAGGGATTGTTGGGAGCCTTTAAGAGCAAGATCACAAGTGTAGAATTAGACAAAAAAAGAATATCGAATTGCGGAATTTTTGTGCAGGAAATTCAAACTGCATGACCAACATGGAATTTGGAAGGAAAAATTACCCTCCTATCCGTTAATGGATTCTTGTAAGCAATTGCATGCGAAGAGAAGAAGTGGAAGTGGAAGCTACAGTGAAGTTAAAGAGATTATCTGGATGGGAGAAAAATTTTCAATGAGAATGTTTGTTCAAGAAATATCTGCAATGTCTAAGATTTTGCATCCAAATCTTATCCGGACAATAAGCTCATTTGTAGATAAAGAAATAAACTAGTGTTGTCTGGTGATGGAAGTGTTTCATATGGATAGTCGTAGCTTCATCAGCCAGAATTATTCTTCTCAAAATATAATTCCATTTTCACTAACAAGGGCTATAGATATCATGCTTCAAGTATCCAGAATAATGGAGTGCTTGCATTCCCATGACATATATAATTCATGGGGTCTTAAAATATTCCGATGTACTTGTCAAGGTAGGATTGATTGAAGGCCAAATCCATCTGAATATTTTTAGACTTTGGTATTTTTTACTCAAATCTGTTGAGTTCAAAATACTTATCAACTCAGGGACATATCCCTCCTTGTTGGTGGCACGCTCCATAGGTTTAAAACATTAGACCTGAAGACGATGCAGTGGCCAAGGTCTATCAAACCAAATATATAGACAAAGAGGATGTCTATAGTCTCAGCATGATGTGCTACGAAATTTTGATGGGAAAGGTATCGTTTAGTGATGGTCATGTGAAATGAGATAAGACCTTTTCATGAATGAAATTCCAATAGGATTGGACAGTGTTATGACTTTCCAGATTGTCAAGTGTTTCTGAAAAATTATCCATCTCTTTGATGCGACAATGTTAACTTCTCTTATCCATCCTGCCCATGAAACACATGAGCTATTTGATGATATCATCCTACTGTCTGGAGGAGAGGTGGTGTATCAAGGACCTCGAGAATACGTGTTTGATTTCTTCGAGTCCATGGTCTTCAAGTTCCTAGAAAAAAATGGGGTTGCCAATTTCTTACATCAAGTAATTATGATTTTTTATACAATTATGTTTGGTGGTTTCTATATGGTAGTTGTGAACTATAGTCTAGATCTCAAAGAAGAAAGATTTACAACATTTTCACAATATTTTTATGAAGCAAGGAAATCTGATCGTGAAGATCAAGGGTTTGGAAGGCCGCTAAGGTTTCCCCATGCTCTATCATTCAAGGAGCAAGGATTGAAGGAACATAAGGACACACTCTTAGATATTTAGGCTTCTAGTCCAAATGATAATACAATTTTGTTTTTGTCAGCTCCATGGTTCCTTTCCATCCATTTACAACAAGAGTGATTAAAGCAATTGTTGGAGCTGTTAATTACTCCACTGCCCAAAATTATTGGTGGATGAAACACAGAAAAGCCAAAGCTTTAACTACTGCAATTCTGAAAAGTCAGAGGACCGCCGCCTTGTTTGAACATGCAACAATTAAATATACCAGATAATGAAAATGAGAAGAGTCGTTTTGATGCTACAGAAATGTACCAGCAATGCACATCTAAATTCTGAAGAGGCAGCCCAGAGTTTCTTTTAGAAATACAAAGACTTGAAACTCGGATTTTATTGTGTATTTTTATTTCTACTTTGTTTCTGAGTGTGAAAACCTTAGTTTTATTTCTTATGTCAGTTTGTTGTAGCAGCTGAAGAAATTTTAGTTTATTTGATGTGAATGTGATTTATTAATGCAATAGAATATTTGTGTTAAGTTTATGTGTGGAGAGGTTATTTGAAACTTGTTAAAAAGTGCGTTGTAACTGAGTTGTGACTGTGTTGTAGGTGACTGTGAGCACCAGCTAGCTGAAATAGTCGTGTTAATTGTTGTTAGTTGTAACAACTAGTTGGAACATCATCTGTAGAGTACTGTCAGCTGTAACAGAGAGCTGCAACAGTTCTGTAGGTGTTAATTTGAGCTTTGTTAGCTCTATCAGTAGTTGCAACCAACTGTGACAGTGTTGTAAGTGTTGCTTTGAGTTGTTAATGAAGTTTTAAGTATTGTTGAAGCAAAGAGTGACACTCCCCTGCCTTCCCCTCAGTGGCATCAGAGATTCGTTATGTTTTTAAGTGTAATTTGATTTAAGATGGCTACTAACAACAGTGTACTGCAACCAAAAATTCATTTTTTGTCTAAAAGAAATTATGACACATGGTTTATTAAAATGAGAACTATCCTGCGTGCTCAGGATCTTTGGGAGTATCCAGAACCAACTGATCAAGCTGTTGAGTTGGCTCCATCTAATGATGAGTGTGTTCTGTTGAAGGAAAATAGGAAGAAGCATAACAAAGCTTTTGATCTTATTCAGCAAGGCTTGGGTGAATCCATTTTTCCAATGATATCAAGTGTTGAGTCTTCAAAAAAATCTTGGTACATTCTTGAAACGTGCTATCAATGTGTGACCAAGGTGAAGAATGTTAAATTACATAACTTGAGAAGAGACTTTGAGAATCTGAAGATGAAGGACAGCAAGATTGTTGATTGTTTTACGACACAAGTTATGAGTACTGTAAACTAGCTACGACAGCATGGTGAAGACCTCTCAGATCAACGTGTGATTGAAATTTTGTTGGGATGTTTGCCAAAGAAGTTTGAAGCAGTGGTTGTTCCAATTGAAGAATTTAAAAATCTCAGTCAAATGCACATTGATGAGCTGACTGGTTCTTTGATTGTTCATGAATCAAGAATGAATAGGTATGATGATAATCCATTAAAAAATGCTTTTAAATCTCAATTAAATGTCACTAGAGGTAAAGGCAGAGGAAGAGCTAGTAACAGAGAAAGAGGAGGACGAAGTGATGATCATAGTGACATCAAAAATGATTCTGAAAATGAAGAGAAGTTACAACAAAATAATCCTAGTGTAAGGGGGAGTAGCAGTAGAGCAGGTCAGCTAAGAAATCAAATGTATGACAAATCTAAAGTTCAATGTTTTTATTGTAAGAAATTTGGGCATTTTGCTAACAAGTGTTCAAAGAAGCATGGAAATGCCAGTACGTTGTCTACACACATCACAGAGGAATCTAAAAATGAAGAGCAGCCTATCTTTCTAACTTATAATGTCACCCAGGAAAATTCAAAAGATATGTGGTTTTTGGACAGCGCATGCAACAACCACATGACCAGAAATAAGGAATTATTTTCAAGTCTAGACACCAGCAGTCAGTATGAAGTGAAGTTAGGTAATGACTGTCATGTAAAAGTTAATGATAAATGTGTGATTGCTGTATATGCAAAGAATGGTGAAAGAAGAATTATTCATGATGTTTATTATGTTCCTATTTTAATGTGTAATTTATTAAGTGTTGAACAATTGCTGGAGAAATAATACAGAGTGTTCTTTAAAAACAAGGTATGCACTATTTATGATAAATATCCAAGCAAACAGTTGATTTACAAAGTAGAGATGTCAAAGAATAGAATGTTTCCGCTCATTATGAGAAATTATTTGACTAACTCCTTGAATTCCTATAAAACTAAGAGTTTAGATCAATCATGGTTATGGCATTTGAGATATGGCCATTTACATTTTGGTGGTTTATATTTGTTCCATAAGAAGCAGATGGTAAAATGATTTCCCAGTATTGACCAATGAGCAGCCTCATGTGAGAGCTTCATATTGGGAAAGCATCATAGAGAGAAATTTATTTTTGGAGTCTCATACAAAGAAAAAGCACCATTAGAGTTGGTACACACATATTTGTGTGGACCGATGCAAACGCCTTCTTTGACTGGTAATATTTATTTTATGACTTTCATTGATGATTAGAGTCAAAAAAATTGGGTGTATTTGTTGAAACAGTAATCTCAAGATTTTGATGTGTTTTAAAGTTTTAAAGTTGTTGCTGAAAAAGAGAGTAACAAATTTATTAAAGTCTTGAGATAAGATAGGGGAGGTGAGTATATGTCAAATGAATATATGGATTTTTTCAATATCATGGAATTAAAAGACACTTTATTGCTCACTACACTCCATAGCAAAACGGTGTAGCAAAAAGAAAGAATCGGACCATTATGAACAGGGATCGAAGTATGATGAAGGAGAAGCATCTTTCAAATGAATATTGGGGAGACGTTGTTACTTGTTCAGTATGTATTCTGAACAAAATCCCAACTAAGAGTGTGAAAGATTGGGTTCCCCAGCAAGAATGGAGTAGTAAGAATAGCAGCATATCTCATTTAAGAATTTTTGGTTGTATAGCTTATGCACATATACTTGAAGAGACGAGGATAAAATTAGATGACATAAGTCAAAAATGTATTTTTGTTGGATATAGTGAAGAATCTACAGCATACAAACTTTATAATCCCATCACCAAGAAGTATGTTATCAGTAGAGATGTGGTGTTTAAGGAATAAGAAGCATGGGATGGAAGCATTGATAAGTTGATTGTAGAGGACGTTGTTGCACCTCACGCAGAAGATGAAGAAGATGAATAGGGAACACATGGAGGATAGTCATCTCCACATATAGTAGTAGTAACAACACTAGCCAGAACCCCTAGAACTCATGAATGTGGTGAGCCTTCAAATATTGGTGGATGGTAAGGAAGAGGATCAGAGGTAAGCAATTAATCAAATCCTACATTAGTATCATTAAGAAACTGAGTCAAAGGTCAAAATACTAGAAGTTTAAGAGAATTGTATGAACATAATGAAGAAGTAGATCAAGTTTCAAATTTTGCATTAATAGTATGTGATCCTGTAGATTTTGATGAGGCTATTAAAAAGGATGTTTGGATTCAAGCAATGGATGAAGAAATTGATTCCATAGAAAGAAATAATACTTGGTATCTTGTAGATTTGCCTCATGATAAAAATTGTATTGGTGTCAAATGGATTTATAAGACTAAGTTAAATGCTCATGGTGATGTTGAAAAATACAAAGAAAGAATTGTAGCTCAGGGTTTTAATCAACAACCTGGAATTGGTTATAATGAGACCTTTGCACCGATGGCCAGAATTGATATGGTAAGGATGGTATTAGCTATTGCAGCTCATAAGAAATGGTAGGTACATCAAATGGATGTAATCTCTGCATTTTTTAATGGATCTTTAGAAGAAGAGGTTCATGTGATACAACCTCTTGATTATGAAATTGATGGACAAGAAGACAATGCCTACATATTGAAGAAAGCATTGTATGGATTGAAGCAAGCACCCAAGGTATGGTACATCATAATTGATGAATACTTGAATAGTGAAGGATTCAACAGAAATCCAAGTGAGCCAACGCTGTATACAAAGGTAAACCAAGAAGGTAAAATACTGATTGCTTTTTTATATGTGGATAATTTGATATTCACTGGAGATCTTTCAGTAAATGAGTTCAAGAAATCCATGAAAACAGAATTTGAGATGACTGATTTAGGAATGATGAAATATATCCTTGTTGCTGAAGTAACTCAATATGAAGATGGTATTTTTATTAATCGATATAAATATGCAAATGATGTATTGAAAAGATTCAGGATGCTGAATTGTAAGCCAGTTGTAACTCCAATTACAATTGGCACAAAACTTTTTTGATTTATTTGTAACTTCAGAATGTATTCACTTGTATATTTTATATATTGTATTTCATTGGTCCCCGATTTTACTATCGGGAGAATCATCAATGTAATCAAGTCATGTAAATTCATAGAGGTTAACCCTCCTAGTTGATCAAGGGGAAAAGTCCCCATAGTTTCGGGGCACTAGGGTTATTAGACTCTCCTAGAGAATTTGGCCCTGGTAAGTAATTGTCAAGTTAGAAATTAGTATAAATAGAGAGTGAGCCTCTATATTTGATACACACACTCACCTAGCTATAGCGCATAGGTGAGAGAGAAGAAGCTCGCTTAAGTGAGAGATATAACAGTTGTTGGAGATCATCCTTTTGTCTTTGGGTTTTATTGCTGCCATTGGTGCTCATTCTATCTCTAAGGAATTTGTGGGGTTTTCTCCGTTATGGTTTCCACGAGGAAAATATTTGTGTCTATTTTCTCTTGTGATTGATTCTTGTGCATGTTATTCTCTTAGATAAGATCCTAAGATCATATTTTCTAATTGATAAAAATCTAACATGGTATCAGAGATAACCTACGAAGAAGACACTGTGCAGCTGCAGAAGCTAGGGCTTCTTACTTCTTAGGTCTCTCTCCACAATCCATCAGCAAAAGGAGGCTAGGATAACTCTTCATTGAAGGGCGCATCTTTTTATCGAAGCAGAATTTGATTCTGAGCACTTTCAGTTTTTGACCTACCACTACATCGGGAAATTAGGGATTTTCACAGAAGTGGAATTTTTTAGTGAGCCCAGCATAGGGTTACTCTCCTCCTCAAAATTGAAGTTTAGAGATCAAAATTGAGGTTTTTGGTTGGGTAGAACTCTGAGAAATTCAAACCCTAATTTTCCCTGGAACCAGAAAACCAACAATGCAAAATATCTGCTCCAGATCCAGTTTTCAGCTTCTCAAATTGGTAAGATCTAAATATTTTGTATTTCAATTTGAGGTTCTTAGTTAAGATGTCTCATCACACCAAGATTAATGAAAAGATTGAGGGAGATGATAAATTCTAAGCATGGAAGTATAGGATCTCACTAGTTCTTGAAGAAAATTAATTAGAATGCTATATCAATGAAGAGGTTCCAATTCCATAGGGAGATGAGGTTAAGGCCTTACACAAGAAGAACTTGATCAAGGCCAAGAGGATTATTGTTGATTCAATCAAGGATCACCTCATACCATAGGTGTCCTCCCTAAAGAAACCTAAAGAGATGTCGAAAGACTTGACCAATCTATTTGAAGCAAAGAACATAAATCAGAAGATGACTTTGAGGAAACAGTTGAAGAATGTGAAGATCCAGCCTATGCAAAGACCATACAATCATACTTTACTAGGGTATCCCAGATCAAAGAACAAGTTGAAGCAGTGGATGAAGAAGTGGAGAATGCAGAAATTGTGATGACCACCTTGAATGGTCTCCCTAGGTCATGGGACTCTTTCATTCAAGGGATTTGTGCTAGAATAAATCTGGTCACCTTCAGTAGACTGTAGGAGGAATGCTCGCAAGAAGAAGCTTGAATAGCATCTCGAGAAGAAATGATGGGAAGTGAATATCAAGCTCTCATAGTACATTCCAAGAAAATCAGGAGGGACTATCATCATCCCAAAGGTATGCATTTTCACCAGAAAGATTAACCCTAGAAACTCTAACAAAGTCATATCAAAATACATATGCTTTACATGTGATGAGAGAGGACACTTTGCAAGAGATTGTCCCTATAATAAGAGGGGCTCTCACAAGAAGGAAAACAAAAGAAGACATCATGCTCACACTACAGAGGATGATGAACCTTCTATAAAGAGAATCAAACAAGAAAGTGATGATTCTTCAAGTGATGAAGAATATGTTCTGATTTCTGCCCTCACAGGAACTGTCACAAACGGAAGCAATGATTGGCTTCTAGACAGTGGGGCTTCTCAGCACATGACAGGATTCAAGGAATCTTTTGTGAAAATATATGAACATGAATCACCCCATAAAGTAAAACTTGGGGATGACTACCAGTATCCAATAAAAAGTAGTGGTGAATCCTCCTATAAGTTAGACTATGGAAAGTCTATGAATATGATGTCTTGTTTGTACCAGGACTAAAGAAAATTATCCTCTCCATATCTGGATTAGATACAAAAGGAATAAGGGTTGCATTTTTAGATGGCCAAGTCCTTATGTGGCCAAAGGGAAAGACTATAGATGATGCAGTAGTGATTGGAGAGCAAGAGGGAGGCTTATACAAGATAATAGGCCAACCAGAACAAGCCTTAGTCCATGAATCAGTAGAGGCAAATGAAATTTGGCATAGAAGGCTTGCACATGTGCACTATAGGGCACTACCACTTGCTGGAAAATTTGTTGAAGATATTCAAGAAATACAAGAAAAGCATGAAGGTGTTTTCAAAGGATGTGCAAAAGAAAAGAGCACAAAAAGGACATTTCCAAGTAGCGAGAGCAAGGCAAAAGGAATATTGGAAATCATTCACTCCGATGTATGCGGTCCGATGTCATCCATTTCATTGAGTGGGTATGTATACTATGTTTCTTTCATTGATGATTTTTCTAGGAAGACATGGATATACTTCTTGAAAAACAAAGATGAAGTATTCATCAAGTTCAAAGACTTCAAAGCCTTAATCGAGAGCCACATAGAAAAGAAAATCAAGACCTTTCGATCAGACAATGGCAGAGAATTCACATCAAATGAATTCAAATAATTATGCAGAGATTCAGGGATTAAGAGGGAGTTGACCACTCCATATAATCCACAACATAATGGGGTTGTAGAAAGGAATAATAGAACGATCATGCTAAAGCTACAAGGGAAATGCTTCATGATAAAGATATTCCCGTGCATATATGGGAAGAAGTTGCTAGGACAACTGTGTATGTACAGAACTGTACTCTTCATAGAGTACTTGAGAACAAGACCTTTGAAGAATTCTTCTCTGGCAAAAAACCAGAAGTCATTCATATTAGAATATTTGGTTGTCTAGTGTACATATACATTCCGAAAGAAAAGAGGACAAAGTTAGATCCTTCAGGAAAGAAGGGTATATTTGTGGGATATAGTGAAAGCTCGAAGAATTATAGAATGTACTTCCTAGGATTAAAGAAGATCGACACCAACAGAGATGTAACATTTTTCTAAGACTCAACTTACATCAAATCTAGAAAGAGACCAATTGAATGCCCTAAAGAAACAAAGGTACCTAGGATTCAAGATACAGCTATGAATGATGCAACTCAAGAAGAAGATTGAGAAATAGAAGAACCCCAGGAACCTGTAGATCCACCCCAAGAGAAGAATCTTAACAAGAGGAAACCTGCATGGGTACGAGAGGCTATCCAAGGTGTAGAAAGATATGGAGCTCCAGAAGAAATGCATAGAGAAAGGAAGAGAACTAGGGCCTACTCCAGATATGCAGCCCTATTATGTGACATCATTGATAAAGAACCTTCCAACTATGAAGAAGCGGTAGAGAAGAAAGAATGGAAGGATACTATGATCAAGGACTATCAGTCGATCATGAAGAATGATGTCTGGGATGTTGTACCAACACCAGAGAGGAAGTTTGTTATGACTTCCAAGTGGATCTTCAAGATCAAGCATGCTGCAGATGGTAGCATAGAGAAATATAAAGCAATATTTGTGGCTCGTGGCTTATCCCAGAAAGAAGGAATAAATTATGAAGAAATGTTTGCACCTGTAACCACATACACTTCCATCATATCAATACTTTCTCTAGGTGCAGTAATGAAATGGAAGATACACTAGATGGATTTCAAGACTACTTTCTTGAATGGTGTGGTGGAAGAGGAAGTGTATGTGGAGCAACCACTCAGTTTTCAGACACATGACAGGGAAACTCATGTGTGTAAATTGAAGAAAGCCCTGTATGGTTTGAATCAGGCACCTAAGAGATGGTACGACATGATTGACAGCTTCTCGACTAGTTTAGGATTTATCAAGAGTAAAGCAGATTCCAACCTTCACTACAAGGTTGAGGAAGGGAACCCAATGATACTCCTACTATATGTACATGACCTATTTGTAACAGGTGAGGATGAGTTGATTACTGATACAAAGAGGAATCTTTCTGCTGAGTTCGAGGTGAAATACTTGGATATGATGCACTACTTTCTAGGCATGGAAGTGTGGCATAATGTAGATGGAATCTCCCTGGGACAAGGGAAGTATGCAGTAGAGATCCTAAAGAGGTTCTGGATGATGGAATGCAAGGCCATGACCACATTTATCGCATCAAACCTGAAGCTATTGAGTGATGCTTCATCAGAGTCAGATGATGCTACGATGTATCATCAAATGATTGGGTCCTTGATGTACCTGATGAATACAAGACCAAGTATTTTCTTTGTTGTGAACACATTGAGCCAGTTCCTGATGGATCCTAGAAATGTTCACCTGATTGCTGCAAAGCACATTCTGAGATACCTGAAGGGTACAATTGATTATGGGCTCAAGTATGAGGAAAATCAAAAGATTAACCTGGAATGTTATGTGGATTCGGATTGGGCAAGTAGTGCCATTGGGAGGAAGAGCACTTCAGGGTGCTGCTTCAGTATGGGATTAGGTGTGATCTCTTGGTTTAGCAGGAAGCAATCCTGTGTGGCACTGAGTACAGACAAAGCAGAGTATGTTGAAGCTTGTTAGGCTAGTAATGAGGTAGTGTGGCTGAGGAAGCTACTATCTGATTTGTTTGATCTCTATTTGGACGCTACTTGTATATATTGCGACAACTATAGTTATGTGAATTTGTTGGAGAACCCGATGTTCCACGACAAGTCGAAGCATATCAAGATCAAATATCACTATATCAGGGATATGGTATAGAGAGGAGTAGTGAAGCTCCAGTATGTTGCAATGGACCAGCAGATAGTTGATGTGTTGACGAAGCCATTGGCCATAGTAGAGTTTGAGTACTCCAGGGAGAAGCTTGGTGTTCTCCAGATCAAGGTTTCTTCCAAGGGGAAGTGACGAGTTTGTGTGCCTTTCTGACATGGTGGCATGCTGGGCCTCCCATGGTTAGATGTAAGTGCATATCCTTTCTAACCTGGTGGTAGTATAGGCCTCCCATGGTCAGATATAAGTGTAGAGCCTTTCTGACATGGTGGAAAGATGGGCCTCCCATGGTCAGATGTAAGTGCAGATCCTTTCTGACATGGTGGAAGGCTAGGCCTCCCATGTTCAGATGTAAGTGCAGAGCCTTTCGGACATGGTGGAAGGTTGGGCCTCCCATGGTGAGAAGTAAGTGCAGAGCCTTTCTGACATGGTGGAAGGATGGGCCTCCCATGGTCGGATGTGAGTGCTAGGCCTTTTTGACATGGTGGCAGGCTGGGCCTCCCATGGTCAGATATAAGTGTTGGATACTGCTAGCAAGAGAGTTGTCACTATGGAAAGTACTAGCACTGTCTTCCTGCATATCATTGTCAATTGTTTTACCCAAGTGTCAAGCAGTTGTTGTCTCCATAGCCTCTCCAGGCATTGCGCAAGGCCTTTCAGGTGATTGAGAAGGATGACAAGCAAATGGTTGTTGTTTACCTGTTAATTGAATGACATATTCCTCATGATCATCATTCTGACTATGAAATGACTCTCTACTTGTTTCTGCACCTCGACTTGCAATGATCTCTTCTTTGGTTTTTTCTATTGGAGATAAAGAATCTGAAACCAAATGCTCCTTTGAAGCAAATGCACCATCAGCACCATGCTCAGAATGTGGAAATTTTTTAATGAGTTCTCTCCTCCAAGGCAAACGGTTAGGTAGGTAGCAAGATATTCATGGTATCATTATACGAACAATGAACGAGAGCTGGTGTTTTCTCATATGACAAAATTCACAATATTCACCCGATAGCACACGATTATCCTATAAACACAAACAATGGGTTTATTGGACTTACAAAGGATGGAGTCCCAATGACAGAAACAAGATTCACCCAATAGCACACTATCGTCCTATAAATACAAACAATGAAGTATAATGAGATGAATGTGATTTTATTTCATTTAATTTATTGACTTTTCCTAAATTTGTGGATAAGTCAACCCAAGATAAATGAGAATCTAGGTTAGGTTAGGGTTCTTTTAAGTTTTATATTTGACTCTGAATTGCCCAACTATCTTTCAATACAGGTTCAAGGAGTTGAGAAAACGATCTAAATGAGCCAGCAAGGGGTATGCTCAAAGTTTTGAAGATTATTATTCTAATTTAGATTTTTATCATCCTTGTACTTATTTGTTATAGGGTTTGACAAAAAAAATTGTTGACAACAAGGGATTCTTTAAAGTAATAGAAGAGTTAGGAGGTTGATATCCTAAGATTGGTTTATTTTTTCCATGTAGAATATTTTTCATATTTCCATTAATGTATTTGATATCCACTCATATTGGTACTAAAAAGTAATTGCATATGCATGGATAGATGTAGCACTTCATAATCTAATCCTAATCTCATTTCTATTTTTCATCTTTTATGATATACTTGGCTAAGTTTGTATAGTCTTGTAAACATTGTGGAGTCTTGTAAAACTTGTGGAAATTTGGAGTCATTTCTGTTCTAAGTATTCATAGTGGCTTAAAAAAAAAATTTCATCCCAAAGCGACTTATGATCCATAACCATAAATGTACATCACAAGTAACTCTCTTAAGTTTTTTCAAAGATTTAAAAGCTAGTGACTTAGTATCTCCACCCCCACTTCTACAAAAAAGGAAATAAGTGATAGCGGTGACTCTCTCTTCAAACATAAAGTAGACATGGAAATACTTCAGTGGAGCAAATTGAAGCAAACGTAGTAAGAGTAGGGAAGAAGGTTGGATAGTTTTCCTAAGCAAATTCAAAATTAGCTTCAAATTGAATTGGGATAATAATTCAAGCAACTAATAAAATCTAATGGTGTTGATCACTTTACTCTCGATAACCCTAGAAAAAGGAATGGATATTACATAAGTTTACAAAATCTCCAAACTCATCAGATTATGGATGACAGGTTCCATGCAGATTAAGACAACCCATTTACCAATGAAGCCAAGCAAGGGAAATTGTAACCAAGTTTGATAAAATCGCCATTAAACTAATACAAGGGGCTTTGGCTAAAGCATGGGCACTTCCCACCGTTTAGCCTTCTTTCATATAATGGAGCTAATGCGAAGTTGCATATCTTAGAATACTCGTGCGTCTTGGGTGACCCATAGATCTTGAAAGTAAGAATGCAGAGTGTGAAGAATGGCTTCCATGTATGTTCAAAATAGGATAAATATGATTATGCACATATGTAGTCCATTAGGTATGATGCCATATAGAAGGGGGCACCATAGTGCATGGGTGATTTAGCCTCGTAGATACATCGTACAAGGTTATTTGATATGGGGTCTTTCCCAGCAATTGAACACTATCCCATTTTTCTGCACTTCATTAATGATCAGAAGCAAACTTAATCATATGTGCTTGGTGCCCGGTCTCCCATACAAGTGGTTTATTAGCACCGCCAGGTCTCTGAATTCTACTTGCATATTTTGGACCAAGTACACCTTACTCGAGGTAGTCTGGAATGGTTCAAACCTTAATGATGTCATGTAAATTATGCACCTTTTATATTATTGTAACCATTTGGGGATCGCTGACATTATGGTAACTTATAGATTGTCTGAAGAGTGGTGGCACTGAATCGCATAATTTTTTTCTTACTCTGCGACTTAAAGGTTTGGCTATCTACATTAGCATTCTCAATCAGAGATTTTATTGTCTCTGCATGGAAACAACTCCTCCTTGGCTACTACTTTGTGCAACTGGTAGATCTTGACATTTTAGCCTCTGTGGTTTTATCCTTGGTTTATCTGTCTACCAGTGCTAGTTTGTGGTGATACAATGTCATTGTACATGTTGTAGAGAGAATAAGAAGTTGGTTTATAGGCGGTTCATATCAATAACACCATGTCCTTGAACAAGTAATCCAGATCCAATATTCACATTTATTCAATCATTCAAACACTTTAAACTTACCTATTAGATCATCCTTAAGTTCAATACCCAAAATTGATCTCACAACCCTTTTTAGAAGGAAGGTGCAGACAATTTGGTCTATATCGTGACACCTATATCAACTGTCGCAATTGGTCCATGCGAAAATGGTAAACGCTTGTCCCAACTGGTAAATGTCTGAAACCGACATTGCTCTTGCTGCTTTAATCCCACTATTATAAGCATTTATCGCGGACATCCTTTTTCTACTAGAAGGCTGGAATTCAAGATTACCATCCAGTTACTATTGGCCTAGGAAAAAGGGAAAAAATGATAAATGTGGAGCCCAATTGTTTATGGTATAATATAGTAAATGTTTAGTCCCATAGTTTATGGATATGGATAATTTAGTGCTCCTATTGCATTGATTTGTCTCACAAATGTTGTCTATGTGATATTTGTTAATACATCCTATTTTCAACAATAAACTTTTGTTATTCCCTATTAAGAAAAACTAAGTTATAGGTACTGTCTATTTCATAATTTCAAATTTAGTTATTTTGTGATTGGTTTTCACATTTCAGCCTTGAGTAGCAAAGCATGAGGGTCTCTCTTGTCTTTGCGTGAGAAAAACAAAGCCTTAAATTATAAAGTGAGTTCTGATTTTTTAAAATTCTAATTATTTCAGATGTTTATAATCTGTACACAATGCAATTATAGATAACACGGGAAAAGACAAAGGGATGGTCAAGTGGTTTGAACATAAATTTTATGGAACTATAACTTACATCTTTTTTGTTATCAATTTATTCATCTACATGTAACCCCTTGTATCCATAAAGTACTCTTACATTCGACTTTTCAAGGTATGATGAGCATATATGTGTGTGAGAAAGTCCTTATAGGGGCTTCTTAACTCGATGGAAATCCAAATACTCCAAACCAATAGCATATTTCTTGCTAATTTTGCACATACATATATCACATTCTAAAAGATGAAATCAAAATCCAACAAATATCCCTTTAACTGTTCCACTGAGCATGAATTCAGAAAAGTTGATGCATACAAAGCAGAGTATAAAATATCTTAAAAGATTTATGATGCTTGTTTGCTTATGTTCCAACTTCCAAGTCAAACAACTACAACAAATTGACATCTTTACAATATGCACCAAGTGGATATCACAAGTCTATGTTAACATAATAGGATGTCCAATTCCTTTTTATCTAGTCTAAAGATTGCCTCCTTGAATTCAGTACACTTTGCAAGCATTTAATTTAAGGGTCGATATGTTCATACCATGGAAGTATTTTTTATCAACAATTGTAATTGTCACATGTGGTTAATATGGTTTGAGCTTACGACCATTATTTCACTCTCTTTGGAATGTTTCAATTTGTAATAACAGTATTCTAGGTGTATAAGAAAATATGGTATTCATAGAGTGTCAATGTAAATTGGGATGTCCACTTATTTTAGGAGTTACTGTTTGATATTATGCAAATTTTTTTCAGGAATCAAGTGGCACCACAGGATGGCAGATAGGAATATAAATGAAATCATAATTGTTGAAAGAGATCGAGGTGAATGTTCAGATGCAATAGCTGAGATAAAGGTTAAAACGCTGGATTCACAGACTTACAATTTAAGAGTCGACAAGTGTGTAAGTATTTTTATTTCCTGGTCATCAATGCTTTTAATTTTACTTGGAGTTAAAAATGGATGAGGTCACAATAATTCCGAAGTTGTTAGGCTCCAAATGCTTATACTGTTACAACTTTTATGATAACATTCAAAAAAGAAAAGCGCAAAGTGGAGGGAACATTAGAATGTTATATTTTTGTACTTATTTATTTCTGTATCTTACTTCAAGGTGTTCACCGCATGATATCATTACATTTGCTCTATTGTTGAAAAAACATTATCTTTTTATTTTTTAAATATTGTTCTTTTAAATCTGACTTGGCTTGTATAATGTGTTTTTATAATTTCTTTCGTCATCATCAATTGACTTTCAAGGTTTAATACCTCTGAAATTATGTTGCACTTGTGATCTATCTATCATGAATCCCAATGTAAAATTTTGATCCTTCTCATGGCAAGATTCAAGTTTGCTATCAGATGTTCAACATGTGGGTTAGGGTTATTCTAAAAATAATAGATTTTTGTCCCCTAGGTTGGATTTCATTGTAAAACTAGTTCACAATATTTTATATCTGGACACTAGAAGAAGAGAACCGAATGTTATTCTCTTTCAATTTCTTATGTTTGGACCATAGTCACTAGACTCGGAATCATCAATAAATTGACATGGCAAATGAATCAAAGTTTTGAATTGGATCAGGAAATAATCAGCAAATATAAAATAAATATATACAAATGTTTTGAATTAAAAAAAAAATTCATTGATATTTGAAATAGCCATGTCCATATATTACAATATTTCAATAGATCTTCACAATTTCACAATGAATAGGTATCATCTATAATATGATGATAATCTTGATTCTCATCTGTAAGGTGAGTCCAGAATCTAGATAAAAAAATTTCTGAGCTAACCCTACCCAAGTAGTCTCTTTGTGGATGATTTCGTCACTGTCCCTTCACACCAACAAGTAGAAAACACCTCCATCAAGCAAAAGAATGAGAAAAAACTGTGAAAAATGGGTTTAAAACCTTTTCCTGGGTGCAAACTTCCATAAATTACTAGTCAAGTGCTAAGCCATGAGTTTGACTTGTGATGACTGAGTCAACTTGGTCAACCCAATTCAAACCTAGAAAGTTTTGAATTGGATCTTTTGACTGCATAGTCCAATTTAAATAAGAAAATCACAATTTGACTCACCATTCCTATGACTTCGGTTTGGACTCTTTGAAGCTACATTGCAGGGGAGCCCTGGCCTCTCACACTTTATTGTCGAAGCATGCTCCGAGAGGGAGTGTTCAGGAAGTTCCCTTAGGAGTATTCTCTTAGGGTCTTTGAGGTGCTTCTGAGGTGCTCCCTGAATGATAACATAACATTCTTAATGTATAAGGGTAGAAAGAGAAAATCCTTAAATTTTTTATATTATTATTAATTGTTTCAGGATGTTTGAGATGGGCTCCAACCTCATCAGACCTCATTTGAAGAAAATAGCATCCCATCCAAAAATTTAAATTCAATAAAAATAGCATTTTTCAGCACTCCAGCAAACGGAACTGCACCGAACCAAAGAGAACCACATGTAAATAAATCACCCATAGACTTTGTTGAGAACCCTTGTAAGGGGCCAAGGTACCAGAAACTCCCCCACCCAACTGTGGAAACATGGTTCTGGAAGTTACCCATCCAACTAAGATATCTTAGGTGAGACTACATCTAGGGCACATGTGCTTCTGACTGATATCTGCTCTTTCGGGTCGATATCTTGGGCTTTGTTGCGTTGAGCAGAAGGGACTTAACCTAGGTCAGGACCCTCGGAAGAGGGAGAAAAAACAACACTCCATGCAGATTACTCTTTCTTTGATTTAGAATATAATTTGTAGGATGATATGCACATTATGACACCCTTATCCCATCCATTTGATACACAAAAGACCCCACAACTCCCAAATTCTCTAGCTGGTAAACATCAAAATTTCATAGTTTTTGATAATGTGTCAATTGTACAAGTTGTTATTATGTCTTTGTTTTCCTTCATTCGTTGGTTTTACATGTCATTGGATATATTTTGGATGTTGTTAAATACATTTGGATCTTATATAACCTTCATTAGACTGAATTTAAGATCCTTATACTCTCCCTTTTTTTCCAAACTGTGAATGTAGTCTAGCTGCACCTAGTTTTCCTACTGCGACTCTACTTGATTTTGGATCCACTATACCTTGGTTATTCGTTGCTCCATATGACTTATATTCTAATATTTCAGAGCCTCATAATATCCATTACAAAATTATAAAGGTTTTACATCATTTTGGAAGGAAGGTTTATGGTTTGGTTCACCATTATGCAACTACACAAGACTCTTGATCATGTTGATTTCATTGATGTTATTTAGTTAGGAGATGATTGCACATGTCTATTTTCCATCTCTGATTTTTTATTCAGATCTGGTAATTTATGTTGTCACATGAAGAATCATTTATACGATTCTCCTTCATCACCAGAAGATGAGTTTCAATGGGTTTATCTACAAGTTTTTTGTTTGCACAACATTGGAAAATTGATACATGATCAAGGCATCTACAACAAATTCATTAATTTTTTCACCCAGAAGAAGTACATATATATTATTCAAGTTAAGAACAAAATAAAGTGAAGACATTCATTATTCCCTGTGCCGTGTCCATTCTTGAGGGAGTATTTTCCCCAAGAGGTTTTGCTCCTTCCTCGTTTTACACACGTTTTACATGGAAAAATAAATTTATAAAGGGTAACCTTAGCCTTTGTTGTTGGGCCCTAATATATTTTTATTTTTCACATAATTCAGGCTTAAGGGGGGGTTTTATAATATTCAACCCATCTACACATTATTATTAATCATTATTTGATTTCCATAAGTTCCTAGACCTTGTTATTTATCCCTGGCTAGTTTCATAGTGCTAGTCCTCATTATTTTTATCATCTGAAATATTCAATTGTCATTTTATCCTTCATTATCCATCCATGCATGACTATTTGGACCTAATGCACTACTCTCCTTAATTTTAGGGAACAAGGGTGCCTTCCTTGATTCATGCAACTCTGGATTACTCACAGGCATATATGACATCGGTTCTTAACTAGTTAACTGATTTATGTGCCCTCCTTGACGATCACTGTTATTTGGAACTAAAACTCTCTAATGCAACATACATCCATATATACCATCAGTTAACTACCACTCGCACTTAGTTAATTGATCCCATCAGGTGTTACAACCAATTTTATGTCTAGTGGGTAGCTTAAGTCTATCTAAGCCTCCCACATGTGTGGATTTCCACTGCATCTTTAGGATCTCAAATTTTTCATTTGGTATTGTATTATATATTTACACATAATGATGAATTATATGGTATGGAATATTTTTCCAACTGTCCTTTAATTCTTTGTGTCATGGCACATTATTCTTCTTCTCTATTTTTCTTGTACAATCTATGTGAAGATTACTTTTATCACAAGATCTACCTATCAAAATATAGTAACATAGGTAAACCTACATGGCACATAACTTCCTCATATGAACACTAATTGAGGTGATAATTGCACTATTAGAAAAATTTTGATGTTTAGAATAGTGTTGAGATGATAAAAAATTTGCTTACAATGTTATTTTCCTTTAAAAGCACCATTTAATTCCTCAAATGGTCTTCAAAAGTCGTAAGACCCCAAACACCAAAACAAGACCTACCCTTAAAATGGGCCTAGATAAGACTTACTAGTGGAAGTGTGAAATACCATTTTATATGGGTGTTCAATATTAATCTAATTTTCATCACCGATCCTTTGATTCTTATGATTGTAATGCCTTAGAAGTTGAACCAATGTCATGTTCACTACTTATGTTTTCCAATTTGTTTGTTTGCAAATATATATTATAAATCTCTTCAACTTAGCATCCATCTTCTCCCATGGTGTAATATTGATATGTAACAGATACCCCCTCAAACAATACATCTTCTAAGTATGAAAAATATCAAAAAATGCTCAGCCATCTCAACCTGCCAACTTGGATTGCAAGGGGCACTCCTCCCATGATGATGCAGTCTCTTGTGAAAGTGTTATGCCTTTAATATTAGTGTGCCCAGAGGTGCTTTCTACAGCTCAAATGGGCTAGATGTGTCCCGTTTGTAACGCTGATGTGGCACATGTCGGCTCAATAAAAATAATAATAAGAAAAAAAGTAAAAAATAAAAAAAACTTATAACATGTCGGCTTATAATTAAAAAAATAAAAAATACAAAAATATTATACTCATGTAAAAATACAAATATATTACTAAAAATATACAAGTAAAATTCAATTGACTTGAGTAATAAAAATAAAAATTATAAAACCAAGAACATATAAAATTTAATTTTAAATTAGTTAAATTGTAAAACACATTTATGTAATTATATATCAAATTTCAATTTAAAATTTGGTTGAATTGAAACCTAAGCAGACATAATGTTAGGAATCAAATATGTGATAAAAAAATAATGGCAACCATATTTATAAGGTTCTTTAAATGCAAATACAACTAGTAAGAAACCAGTGCCACTAAAACCATGTGCCTTAAACCACTTACATCCTTGTTCATTCCCAAGTCAAGGTTAAACCTAACATATAAATATTCATTTTTAGTTATAGAGAAAAACAAGTCATTTCTCAAAAACATTTGGATAAATGTTTAAAATCTTCATTAGATGGTAAAATGTTTTTCAAATTCCAATTTATTGAAATCTATATTTTAAAATTTTATATGGATTATTTTACTCATTAACTACTCTTAATATTCACTATTAGTTTTAAAGAAAGACAAATAAAACAATTTTTGGAAAACTATTTCATTATATGATTATTAATGTTACTAAGCTCATTATTCTACTGATAGTTACCCTATTTTGAAACTAATTAAGCAAGATGTCCATTGCCCTCCCAAGTAGGAATACTTATTAGACATTTTTGTAAATTAAAAAAGGTTTGCACCCTAAGAGAACTTGATCCCTCTCCGCGCTGAGTAAAGCCATAAGATAGATCTATACTCGTTTATTACTATGTTAGTTAGTTAAAAACATATGTTTTCCATCTTTGAGTTGTCTGCATAAACATATAATTTTATTTATTTCCTTAGAATAATATTTGACCTTCTCTAGCAATAAAGACAATTGGATTGACCATCTATTTTCTAGGTTCTTTGTGGTTTTATCTTTTTTTTGTTCCAGATAAACTACAGAGTTTTCATATTTGTCTTTTGATTGATTTTGTAAGTAACTAGTGCCTCATGAATTCCAAAAGATATTACAAAATCTAAAATCTCTATTTGATATGATACTCCTTGGTATCCTAAAGTGAACCCGGGCCATTTTAATATAATTGTTAGTTAATACTAGATGAGTGCATGTTCAAGCTTTTCCTCCCTAGAGATTTACAAACTTTTAATAAAACCACTATAATAGTGAATTTTGTTATAACTTATAATATAAATATACGCATACAAATTGAGTGTGTTAAATCCATAAATGATAAACCAACACAGATCCATCATGGATTTATTAGCACTTAGGATATATTAAGTACATAGAAGGATCCAATTTCTTAAGGTGTAATATTTTTTATTTTAATTTTAAACTCAAGAGATTTGATCTCTCTTGCTTGATAGATCAGGTTTAAGTTTTAATTTTTAATTTCATGAACCAATATGATTATATTACCTTATATGACAACATCTCCCCATATTGTAGACTATAAAGCACCTCGATACACTCAATATATATATTATCTTTGTTAAATCATACATATATCTATGGTAGTGATAACTCTCAATGCTTCTTTATAATATAATCATTTTAATTAGGACTATACATATGTAATGAATGCAAAAGTGGTTGAGTTATAAGTGTTTTTTTTCAAAAGGTCTAAATATTTTAGGTTAGAGATTTACTTTTTGTTATACAATTTTAAGCTTTGGATATGTAATAATATTATACTCTATATACAAAAATTGGCCATCTAAAATTGAGGGGTAAATTTATATTCTTCCCAGATGTTTAAATAAGCATTGGCCCTAGTTAATTTATAATTTGTTCAAAATGATTGAAATGTGAATTCTTAAAAGTTAAAATTTAATAAATAATAATAGAAATAGAAATAATTGTGATAAGATGTAGTGAAAGGTATTCGAAGATGGAAAATCCCTTGGTCTTGTTTAATAGAGATATAAGAGTTTCTTTCAAGTTTTTTGGTTTGAAAATCTATTTCAATAACCTTAAGCTACTTGTCTCTATCATGTGGATAACAATACTAAATTATTTCATGACTTTGCCAATCAGAAGAGAATTAACAATTATATTTGGGAAGTTAAAAATGATGAGGAAACTTTAGTACATGACCATATTGCTATTAAAAAATGAAGCACTATCCTCAATGTTTTACTAAAGGAGTAATGATTGGATCTAAAGTAGAGTTAGAAGAGGTAAAATAAGTCCTAAATTGTTTTTTCAAGTCAAAAAAACCTAAGATCTGATAAGTGGATAGTGGAGTTCTTCTTGCACTTTTTTGAGTTGGTGGCTAAGGATTTGGTTGATGTTGTGGGAGAATCAAGGAAAAAGGGATTTATTCCTAGTAATCTAAACTCTACTTTTATTACTTTAATCTCAAAGAAGGATAAACCGTAATATTTTAATGATCTACAAATTCATAACCAAGGTCATATCAAATAGGATTAAGCCTATTCTAGAGAAGAATATTTCTAAAGAACAATTTGGGTTTTTATCCAATAGACAAATTCTTGATGATGTTGGAGTTGCACAAGAATGTTTGCATTCAATCAAGTTTAAGAAAATGCAAGCTTTTATACTCAAACTAGATCTAATCTTCTCCAAACTTTGCAATTCTAATGAATGGTACTCCAACAAATTTTTTCAATTCCACAGACATCTCCGACATGGTTTCCCATTGTCTCCTCTTTTGCTCATCCTTGTCAATGAAGGAATCAGTAGACTTATCAATTCATCCAAACAAGATAAGCTATTTCAAGGTATAAAAATTTCACAAGCATTATCTATTACTCATATGCTATTCGTAGACGATGTTCTTATGCTTGGTAAAGGTTAAAGTGGAAAATTGAGCTTGCTTTTAGGATCTAATGTCTTCCTTTTGTACATCTTCGGGGATGCCTATTACCCCACAAAAACCTATGTTTCTCCATTTTTTCTTTGATCCAGGTATAAGAGAACAAATAAATCATATTTTTCTCTATAGAATGGATGGATTAGAGGTTGGATTAAAATACCTAGACTACTTTATGAAGCCTAATTCTTACACAAAAGAGGATTGGAACTAGCTAATTTGAAAAATTAAAAGAAGAATCGACAATTGGGATTTTTGATATGTCTCCTTAGGTGGTAGACTTATTTTGGTGAAATATTTTATTGAGATCATACTAGTTTATTGGATTTCCCTTGCTATGATACGCTCTTCAGTTCTTGTGGCTATTAGAAAAAAAAATGTTTCAATTTATTTGGGAAGGAAAGTTGAGGAACAAAAAATTCTACCTTTCTTTCCGGGAAAGCTTATCAATCCGAGAAACCCTGGGAGGTTAGGGTTTAAAAAATTTGGGATGGTTCAAATTGGCCTTGAATATTTTTTTTTAGCAAAAACTGTAAAAGAATGTATATTAAAGGGGTTATGCACAACCATTCAGTACAAAAATATAGAAGTAAGAAAATGATAGTTGGAGAAGAGAGTCTGAGACAAAGGCATGCCAAAGAGAGGGCCTTCTAGAGCCGCTATAGTAGTTCATATTCTGAATTATAACAGTAGTAGTGTAAATTCGAATAAACTACTAATTTAAAACTATACAAAAAAACATGTACTATATGGAAGCCATTTTTGGTTTTCTTGGGAACCCCATAGGCTAGGTGACAGAGTCTTCATCCATTCTTTGAGCGGTTGTTCCATGATTATATTGAATGTGACTTCCCTAGTTTGACTGCACCAATTTCTGGAGATCTTCCTAGATGTGGTCGATTGTTCCCATCATCTCTTTCAGGTCCCTATCATGGTCATCAATTCTTGAATCATGGAAACTGGTCTAATAGGATACGTAGCGCACATCATCTGCCAACTGCTTGACATCTTTTATCGTTTCCCTGTTCTTAGTAATTCCAACAGACACAAAGTCTGCCAAACGCTAGATATTTACCTTCAAATCATCAAAACCTTCCTTAACACTACGCTAAACTAGGTCCATGCCTCTGTGCTCCATGCCAAATAAAGGGGGAGGATTGTTGTTGCTTAAATTTAGACTAAAATCATGAGGAAAAGCAGTAAGCTTGTCCACAATTTCACTGTCAAGCAGCTGAAAGAGAGCACCCTTTACAAGAGCCACAAGATTCTAAATGGACTCGAGAGGTAGAATAGAGGGAATTTCCAATGTGTTATCGAGAAGTAGGAGAGAGGGGGGGCTTTTGCTTAGGACACGAAGGAAAAGAGTGCGGTCTCAGGGCACACAAGCAGAGAGGAGAAGTGGATTTTAAGCTTGCCAATTACAGAACCCAAAGGTGAGTTAAAGCCAATTAAAGGTGGGGTAAAGCCAATTAAAGAATCCAAAGGCCGAGAGAAACTCAGAGACAGGAAAAACGTGGAGAAAGACCACCCATATGAAGGCCTGGAAGGATACTGCCGATAGGTTTGCAACTCGATGCCATGACAGAACTCTAATCCTAAGAGAAACAAAACTATACGTAGAGGAGGAATATGGAGGGTATTCAAATCGCGTATGAGAACCATTGCGCGTGTGAAAGGATAGACAACAATGTGGGAGCAGAGCGTAAAGTGAAGGAAAGGAAGGATGGAATTTAAGAGAAGGGATAGATCATAATGGAGAGAGGGTGGGGGAAACCACGCGTCCCATCATGAGTTACTTCGACTGCCAGGAGGCATCACTATAACCAAAGCCAAATTCAGGCACATAGATTTAAAACCAAAGCCAAAGCCTAACAATGGAGAAGAAGACCCTTGAAAATACTTAGGGAATAGATTTAAAACAAACCTCTGTACCATTGAAAGAGATGGAACCTTGGGGGAGAGAGACACCTCTATTTTCCAACGAATCATCCTTTGCATTATTCGCTCTTAGTATGTGATAGTAAGAGATGCTAGGAGGAAGTGGTAGATGAGTGATCCTATCGTGAAACCTCTAGCATTTTATGGAGCCTGCTGAATTACCTGTTTGCATCTTGAGGATAACATGGAAAGAATCCCCGAAAACTAGTAGGGTTGAGATGATTCTTCGATCTAGCATTTCCAGTCCTTGAAGAAGCGCTAGCCACTCAGGCTCATTGTTGGTCTTGTGTCCCAATCCCCTTGAAATTTTTTTTACAGTTTGTCCTCTAGGTTCAAGGATGACCCCTCTCACACCTGCCTCCCCTAAATTGGCCTTGAATATGAAGATACTTTGGCATTGTATTTTTTGGAGATGGGTTATGGAGCTTGGTGATCAAAGCAAAGTATATAAAATGTTGGACCATAATCCAATGGATTTGAAATCCAGATAAGAAAGTCTATAATGCTTTGATTATATAGAAAAACTTGTTTAAAGTTTTTCCCTTACTGAGTGAAACTTTTTTCTTGGAAGATCGGCTATGGCAGTCAAGTGTATTTTGGCATTAATCCTTTTATAGGTGATCGATTTAAGTACATCTTATCTCACTCTCTTATTTATATTCTTCATAGTAAAACCATTCAGTCCCTTTCTCAGGCTAGGAGACATAATAGGTTCAATGATGGTACTTTGTACTGGATTGCTTCTAGAGAATTGGAGCTTTGAAAACAAAATACTTACATGGGATAATTTAATTAAAAGGGGGTTCTAAGGTCCAAGTATGTGTGTCCTTTACAAAAGGGATTTAGAATCCATTTCACATATTTTTATTCATTGCAATTATATCAGGGAAGATTTGGGATGAATTGTGCAAAATGTTGAAATTTCAGTATAATTAGGATGCTCGTGATCTTCAAGCTTGTCTTTATTGTTGGTTATGGAAAAAGTGAGTTTAAAGAACTCCCTTTGTTCATGGTATGGGAATTTTGGAAAGCTTGTAACTCTCTAATCTTTGAAAATATTAGTTCATCAGTTTTTTTATTTGTTCAAGAATTATTTGAAGCTTCTTAGAATTTTATAAAGGAAAGAAGGCTATTAAGTCAAACATTTAAAACAAGTCAAGGTTAGTTGATAGCATTTACGCAGGTTGATTTGATGGAGCACAAAAAAAAAGTTTATGTGGAGTTGGTACGACCTTAAGTTTTAAATATGGACACTTCATTAAGATGTGGATGGCATGTGGACAAGGGACCAATACCAAAGTAGAACTCTTAGCTTTGTGGGGTTTACTTCTATTTGCTAATAGATGAGGCATTGATAACCTACAGGTTACAGGTGACTCTAAGACTATCATTGATTAGGTAAGGGGAGTGACTAGGATGAATGTCTTGGAAATTGATCAACGTTCCAATAGAGTTAGAGACCAGAGCAATTGGGATTATGATGGTTTCTTACTCTTTGAGGAATATATGGATGGTCTTTTGATAGATTCAAGATCTATATTAAGATCTATAGATTCAAGATC
>LPNX011083726.1:18022-49434 GCA_001517045.1 Pseudotsuga menziesii
TGAAGACAGAGTTTTTTGTGGAGAGTTCTATTTTCAGGTTTTCATGAGTTGTTGAAGGATTCAGCAAAGTGTAATGAATATATTTTGCACTCTTTGATAATTTAGTGCTTCCTCGACTAAATACAATTCAGTTATGTAATGATCATGTTCATTTAGAAAATGGGTCCGCCGCTTCTATTTATAGTTTTTTTGACAGAGATACCTCGGTTGAGGTATTTACCTCGACCGAGGTTTATACCTCGACCGAGTTATTTATTAACCCTCGGTCGAGGGTTTAATACCACAACCGAGGGTTAATAAATACCTCGACCGAGGGCTGAAAAAAACCTCGGTCGAGGGCTGGAAAAAACCTCGGTCGAGATATTAAAACCTCGGTCGAGGGCTTGTTAAACCCTCGACCGAGGTACGTTTTTTGTTTTTTGCCGAAATGCGCTTGCCAAAAAGTGTTACCCAGGTCCGTGGATTCACCCATGAATAAAATTTATTTTTCTAAAGAAAGACCTTAAACCCTTCAATTTTTTTGGTAATGGAATTTCTTTAATAGCTCTTACTCTTTATGGATATATCTTGATGCCTTATTTTGTAACAGCATGCCCAAGTAACTCACATTCAATAATTCCCAAAATAGATTTCATTGGGTTTAAAGAAATTCCATACCTGCGGAAACATTCAAATACTTGTCGAAGGTGTTTGATGTGATCGTTTCTTCTTTTGGATTAAACTGTTAAATTATCTTCATATATTTCCAAGAATTTCTGTAATATATCTATGAAAGAATAGTCCATAGCTCTTTGAAAGGTATCCCCAGCATTCATTGATCCAAAATGCATACGCAGGTATTGATAATTTCCCTAAGGAGTAGTAAAGGAAGTCTTCACCCAATCTTCTTTCTTGACAGCCACTTGATTGAAACCTGAAAAATCCATCTAGGAAGGACATCATTTATAAACCTGTGATGCTTTGTAGTAAGAGTTCCATGTTAGGAAGTGGGTAATTATCTTTCTTAGATACTGCATTAAGGTTCCTGAAATCGAGACATACCCTCACATCACCTATTTTCTTCTTGGATGGAACTAGATTGGAAAGCCACTATGAATACCTTATTGGGACTACGATCATTTTCTTCCACCATATTCTCCAATTCCTTCTTACCGAGCGGAGCCAATTTAGGATTCACCTTCCTTAATTTATGCCGATGTGGTTTCACATTTTCTTCCAGAGGTATAACATGTTGAATAATATCCTTGTCATAGGTTCTTAGTTCATTGTATGACCAAGAAAATATGTCCCTAAATTCTTGAACCAAATCAATGAATTCCTTTCTTTCTTAAGGATCTAATATCTTACAAACCTTAATGGGACGCAGGTCTTCTTAAGAGCCAGTATTTACTTCTTCATATTTTGGATTTGAGATCATGTCTCTTAATTTTCACATGTCTTCTCTATAGAAATTCCTTTCTAAATATACCCTTTCTATTGGGATAGGGTTGTACTGAGGTTCTTTAGTGGATCCTTCCTTTCTCCAATCAACTTGGTTCCCCGCATACTCCTCTACATTGGCCATGAATCTACGGATCTGCTTATCATCATCAAATAATTCCCAACTGTTGAAGTTGTATGGCATAGAAGGATGAAATATTACTTCTACTTTGCACGTATCTTGTACTTCATTATTTGGATCAAAGGCTAAGGAAAAAATTGCAAGAGCATCTGCTACTTGATTATGTTCCCTTGGTACTTCTTGCAACGAAATAGATTGGAATTACTCTATAGCAATTATGACTGCATGCCTGTATCTTCTCAATCACATCTTTTTACAAGAAAAAGTGCCATTTACTTGACATACCAAAAGGTCAGAATCACCTGTCACATCCAATAATTAAATTCCATAATCTTTAGCAACATTTAGTCCAAGCAAACGAGCCTCGTACTCAACAACATTTTTAGTGCCATCAAATTCTAATTTAAAAGAGAAATAATGATGCTCATGTCTCAGAGAAATTAATACCATACTCGCCCCCATACATGCCTGATACTTGGCCCCGTCGAAATATAGTATCCAAAACTTATCGATGTCCTTCTAAGGAGGAATATATGTAGCCAATACTGCATAGGAACCAATATCATGTTGGTATATGTACTCGTTTTCCAGTTCTATGGGGTCCTCTACATGGTGTTTCCTCATTGTTTATCGTTGAATATTGATGTAGAAACCTTTCAGAGTGGGGACATTTACATAGGACAGGTCCATTTGTATGCTAACTCCAAGGTCCGCTGCAAACTTTCTGGAAAGAAGCATTCCCCATAGTTATGGAATATCAATTACCACAATATCCATCATCAGGATTATGCTGGGATGATCAGTTAATCACACGGGTACATCCCCACCATGACGCAAACTTTTACTTCTTTGGAATCCATGGTGCAAACATTCCTATACGGACTCAACACCTGCAATCGTAGCCTTTTCATCACTGACCTAAAGGCATAACATTAGTGCATTCTCCTGAGTCAAACATGCAGTTATGCAAAACCAAGTCACCAATGCATAAGGAAATAAAGAAAGGTTTATGTTTAGGATTCTTATTCCCAGTTGGCAGCATGTTTGTTAATGTGATTGGCGCATATCCTCCTTCATTAGTTTAATTGACTACTGGTAGTTTCTCTATACTTCCTTCTTGAAAATTCAGTAACTCAACAACCTGTCTTTTGATCAATGGGACCTTGACCAATTCTGTTAAGAGTACCAGAATCTTCATGGTATCTAGGTTACCTCTAACATCAATATTGAAAGGTTCATCAACAACCAAATCATCTAAAGAAGACTTGCCTGCACCTACAATGGGCGAAGCCATCGTCCCTTCGGTATTTGTTGACGTGAAACTCCTTTTTTTTATAAACATTTACAAGAGTTGTATTGTCATACCATTTCCATATTTTCTCTCAGTTGGGAATTTCACCAAGTATCTTATTCACTCTTTCGGCATCGATTGAATTTCTCCTTACTTCCTGCATATCATCATTAGACAACCCAAACTGATTTTTTTTCAAATAAATTACATACCTCTGCATCGTCCTCTTCAAACAGAGTGTTGTTTATGGTATACTCCAGATAAAGGGCACACGTTATCTCGTCATGGAAAATACGGCACACCCTGCAATAGTACGGGAAGTCACTCGCCACATTAGTTGGTTCTAAAGAGGAGAAAGGTATCTGCTGTGGAGGACCTTTGTAAAGGTTCTTTGGAGGAAACCGAGGTTGACTGGGTTGTTGGGCTCTTTCTAATTGGACAATTATGTTATGCATGCTAGTATTTTGTTGAGCCATATCAAGCTTTAATTGTCACATTTCTTAAATTATGATGTTCATCGGATCTAGAACTACGCTAGAGGAAGGAGTTATTTCTTTGTTCTTTGGCTCGGGTTTTGTCCTGGAATCTTCGGATGTATCAGGCCTCCCTACAGCTTTCCAACTATCATCCACAAGCTTTACCTTTTTCTTTGTGGATGGAAGATCAACCGGCCTATCGAGACTTAGGTAGAACATAAAATCTCCCGAGAAAGCCTTTAAATAATACAAAAAACCCATCGTATCCGGGGGTTTGCAATCTATAGGAAATTCTTTGACAATTTTGTCAAACTTGTGATTGAATTCTTCAATAGTTTCATTTTCACTTGTTTTTATAGTCATTAGTGCATTGTTTAGCAGTAATGGGTCCTTCTTTTCTTGCAATCTATCAAATATTTTTTCTTCAAATCGGCATAGGTAGCTATAGTACCAGCAGGTAAAGACTTGAACCATTCAACTGCATCATGGGTTAGACAAGAAGTTAAATCCTTGAACTTAACATCCAAATGAGAAGTGTCAATGAGCATAAAACACTATTCCATACCATCGCAATGTTCTGCAACATAAATCGTGTCGGATCTAAAAAACACAGGAAAATCCCTAATATCTTTGAGCATTAGCATTTGGTTAGGATATCCTGCAATATTAGTGAAATCAAATGCAGAGAAGGAATCCATGTCTGGTTTATTATTTGAATAGAAAAAAAAAATTTGTATACCACGTAAGGTGTGAAAGTTATCTCACTACTTACCAAGCTTTGTCGAAGTCGATATTTTCTTCTTAACAATATATGACTTAGACCCGGAAGACGTGTACCTTTGAAAGGATATCTTTTAGAGTTATTCACTAATGGAGTCGCTAGGAAATACCTGCATGGTTAGCTTGTGTAAGTCTTACAAAAATAAAGAACACAAAGCATACGTGACCAATATGTGGAGTCACCAGATAAACCTATGAAGTCAATCAATGTCAAATATACCACTTCAAAACACGAGGATGTAGCTGAATATTTATCGATAATGTCGTTCTTGCTCGGATATATCACCTCAATGGTTTGAGGCCCCCGACAACGAGACCAAAATGTTACCAGATGAAATGGTAGGTTGGGTCATCAGTAAACACATGCAGGAAGAGTGACCATTGTCACCTTAGTCGCTTATCCCTAACTATTTTGAAATTCGTAACCTCCTAGGGTAGAGCCCTATGCAACCCTGCAAAAGACACTTGGATACAAATATATCTTGCAAATTTGTGTTGCTAATAATGTTATAGTGGATTTCACCACTCTAGGTGAATCACACTTTGTATGGCCTTTCCCTGTCCCGTTGCAGACTAATTAGCCCCTATGGACTACTTTTTGTCTTTTGATTTTTACTTGATCATCCCTAAAAACATATGAAAAATGACATACGCAGATTTTAACCCTATAGTCGTGTACATACGCGGCTTTAACCCCTATAACCGCGTACATCGGGATATGTGAATAATCCAAATCCTTTTGGAATTTTCCTTGACATGGATCCGACTCATATGACTCCTGGCCTTCCATATGCCTTGAGATCGCACGGATTCGACCTTTCATTATCCCTTTGAAAGCTATATAAGGAACCCCTTGGTACATTGAAAGCATAAGAGAGAATTGAGAGCAACGAAACTATATTCCATTGTTGCCAGAACTTATGCTTGAGTCTGCATCCCTTTGTCCCTTGGAGCACTTTTGTGTTCTTCCCAAGCTTGCCTTTTGCTAGTGAGCTTGCTATCGAGATATGGAGGATTGAAGTGGTGGAGGCCCAAGTGGGGGATTCAGTTTCTCCGGTTCGCAAACGTGCCATCAGAGGTTGTATCTTGTAATCTCTAATTTATATTAATAGAAATATCCTTTTCTGTCCAATAATGTGTATTTGAATGAATATTTTATCCATGGGATTATGTCAAATGCTTTTACATTATTGATTATATATGCTAGAATAGATCTAACACCATGATATATAATATGCTTGTATTGTTCACTTGTTGTTGAGGAAGTGTTATAGCAATTCAAGCTGAATATTGGAAAGCTCAATGAGGATCTACTTCAATCGTCTGGAATAAGGTACGAGGTCTGATCCTTTAGTGTTAGACATTTTATTTCTATTGCATATTGGGAAAGATTGATTTCTGGGGTCAATTTGTCTGTTGTGGTACCCCAAGCCATAGGAATTTCTCTGCGTAACAGAATTGGTGACTCCGCTGGGGAGTTCCTAGTAGTTGTCCTTTGGGCCTGTTGTTTTCTTGGCATTCAATGTATTTGAATTGCTCTTTCTCTCTTGTTTCTGTGTCGGGTCTGGGGGCATGTATGCCTGGTAGATTCTGATTGGTGTGAAGTCTGTCTTAGCCTATCTATTTGCCTTGTTTTTATGCACCTTTTCTTCCTGTACGCGGGTTTTTGACTTACAGTCGCGTATACACGTGGTTTTCTTTGTTGTTTTCGTGTGTACACGCAGGTTTACTGCGAACAGTCGTGTATACCCTTGATTTTGTCTTTTTGGGGAAGATAATTGGTTGCTGGGTGAATTCTGTTAGTTGCTGAGTCTCCTTTGGCACTGCCTAAGTCTGTTTTGACCTCTGTTTCTGACCATAAACATTTTTTTAGCCTAAATATTTTATTTTTTTTAAGGAAAGTTCTTGTCATGGCATTTTTTATTTTTTGTTTGAGATTAGTGCATTAGAGTTCCTTTACCTTAGTGCTTTCCTTGAGTGTTGTTTGGATATGCTTGCAAAGTCTAGGGGTTGTAGAATCATTATTTTGTTTTTTGTATCTCTTTTATTTTTAAAAAATCCAAAAACATTTGCTTATCATCATGCATTGCGTTTTGTACTTTGCACTGTACTTGCACTAGATCTAGATTTGCTTTGGAGTACTAGTTAGGACTTCATATAGGAAAATTTGCATTCATCATTTGAAGAAGAATTGTGCATTTCACGTAGTAGCATACCCTGTTGTCATGGACACAGTGCATTTGCATTGATTGTTAGGTGTGCATTTTACTTCTTGTTGCGTCATAACACCATGAGTTGCACGACCATATCCTATTTTTGAGTAATAAAGCCAACTAAAATCAACGCTAAATTAAAATGAATTACACTCTTTTCTTTCTAAGGTGCACCAACAAGCTTAGGTTTTAGGATCTTGGAATAGTTCATTGTAAGTTAATTCTCCAAGATCACTAAACAACAACATCTAGGTGTCTGTCCAGGTGAGTGTGTGAAATCCTTGGTATAACCAGTGTTCTCAGGATCCTCCTCTCAAATGGGAGTTAAGCACGAGGCAATGTGAGCGGTTATTGATTGGGATGACCCCTAGTCATAACTGAGTACCACTGGATATATTTCCAGGATTGTATTCATATTTGGGGGCTCTTTCGAGAGTTTCAGGCTTTGCTACCTTGCCCATACGGTCAATCCCGCCTGCAACTGTCCGCCTGAGCATTGAGTATATTGAGGTGACCTTAGTGGCCTTACCTAGGATATCGAGGGGGTACTTGTAGAGGTTATTCTGCAGGTGTCCCGGCCAGGTTGGGGTCGAATATCACAGTCGCTTTACGCGTTGAAGCTGAGGGCCACAATAATTGGTTACGTACCTCCGCTTGTTGTGTATGGGAGTCTCAAGCCTCTCCTAGGCGAGACATACCTGCTTCATTCGGGAGCTCACTTATCCAGCCCTTGTTTTCTTGCATTTGGCTTTAGATTTTATTAGTGATTGCTCTGTGCACGATAGTTGGCCTAGGGTTTACGTAAATAGAGAGTCTTTGCTATTTTTTGAGTCATTGTGGATTCGGGTGCGGTTCCACATCATTCTCGTCGCTTAGCAGGACTTCCGCCTTCTACTTCCCCTCCTCCTTTGGGAGAGAGACCTAGACAGTCCAGGCGGACCATGTCACACATTGATTCACACACCATGGGGGATTCTTCAGAAATTATTCCTGAACCACCTCCTCCCATTCGTGTAGATGATGGGGAATTTACACCTACTTACGATCCTTCACCCAACTTAGCTGAGTTAGGTCCTGTGATTTCTGAGATAGGAGCCTTGCATGATAGACCTACTCACTCTAGGGTTGATTCCCCATTGACATGTTACCGGTATGGCATGCCGGAGGACGCCGAGACTCATTTTGAACCTGCCACTACTAGCTATGGTAGTTATGGTACGACTAGTTTTCCTGTGCATGATTTGACATTTCATGTCGAATCCGACTTTGAGCCTAGCACTATGCCTGGGGGCACTCTCATTCCTTACCATGCGGAGAGGTTTGGGAGCACTAGTCACATTGCACCTTCCGTCCCAGTGGTGGAAGCTACATCTTATATCCCTCCTAGGTCTAGGGTTAGTGATTCCATTAGGATACCAGATCCGAGACGAGTGACGATAGGTGGTAATACATATCTTATTATTCAAATTCCTTCGTCCTTGGCCCCTAATTCTTCAAATGTACATCCTCCACCTTATTCGTGTGGTCCTTCGAGCCGATATATGGCTACGAGTCAGGTTCGTACTGCGATTACTAGACCAGTTGTGTCTCAAGCCCACATACCGCCCGCTACATCGGGAGGGTATGTTCATAATTCTAGAGGTCATCTTGCTACTTCCGGGGCTTATATCCCTACTTCCGGAGCATATATTCCTACCTACGAAGTGTCTCATGGGGCATCGCATGCGATGACCTATGGACCTTATCATGGGATGCAGTATGGACAGGTTTCTTCACGTTATGGAGGTGGGTATCAACAACCTGCTTACTCTCCTAATTATGGCTTTGTAGCTCCTACTAGCCAAGGTCCACCGTACTATGGTACTTCCATGCCACCCTATACGAGTCAGACAGGAGGAGGCCACTATGGCCAAGGCCATGGTGGTAATTAACCCTATATGAACCAGGGAGCGGTCCATAGACCTCATCATTCTAGGCTCCCTTTCCTTGCGACGCTTAATCTTCCTAACTTATCGAGACTTACGAACGATCTTGTGTCTCATGACCCGCCTTGGCCGACTGTCCCTACCAAGCTTCCTTCGGACATACCTAAGTTCGAAGGCAAACCGGGAGAGGATTCAAGCGAACACGTTACTACATTTCACCTATGGTGCTCTTCAAATTCATTACATCAGCACTCAATCCGTTTGAGACTATTTCAACGCACCCTCATAGGGCTTGCCACGAAATGGTATATAGAGTTACCTAGGGGCGCTTTTACTTTGTTCGACGATCTTGTGATGACTTTTCTTAATCACTTCCAGCTACCAGTGCGCTATGACATTGGTACTAAACTCTTGTCGACATTTCAGCAAGATAAAGCCACCCATATTTCTGATCATATTCAAGAGTGGCATAGACGGAAGAGATTAATTAAATCCTTTATACCGCCGGAGTTCCTTCTCAAGTGGTTCCTCAAGTCATTATTGCCATATATAGTGAAGGATTTTTCCACATCAAGAGTGCAGAATGAGGAACACGCAATATTTAGGGCGCAAGAACTAGACTTGATCTATGCTCAGTCTGGTTTGTTGTATGAGATTATTCCCAATGCTCCTCGTTCCAGTTTCTATCCCAAAGTCAAACCTGGACCACATGCCGATGGCATTGTGGGTTGTGCAAGTGCGAAACCTGCGGATTCAATTGCAAAACAAACTAGTAATTTGTTAATCAACCAATTTGCTTTGGGACAAGCTATGGCTTCATCTCAACCCGCCCAAACGGCGAATGTGATCTCTGTGCAATCGTCGAACCAAAAGGGTAACCAGCAGCCCGGACGGAATAGAAAGAAGGGTAAAAATAATAATCGAAAGGGTGGGAATAAGAATGAGAATGCTCACAATAATGACAAGAACGGTAAAAATGCTGGGGGGGACAATCTAGCTAAACATAAGGTTAAGTTCCCTTGCAATTTATGTAAGGACGATCACCTCACTTACTTGTGCCCTCGGATTGACAAAGCTTCGAGATTCTTAGCACAAAGCCCAGCTGTGCTAACGAACCCTTTACCACATAACTAGAATATGAACTCAAAGTCCTATGACCAGTCTAGTGATGATGATCCACCAGGGGGTAGTGGTCGTGGGTGCATTAACATGGTCCATGCTGCCAAGGTTGTGACTCGTGCGAAAGACTATAGTTCGTCACAACCCAGCCTAGGAAAAGAGCCTGATCCACCAGGAACACCTTTGCGCATTGAGAAACCTGCGGATAAACCTGAGGCTGCACCTCGCATTCCTAAGGGAGTCCTTAAGCATTCGGGGCATAATCCAAATGCCCGAGCCGCCCAAAATTATTCAGTTGTCAAGGACTTGGGCCATACTCCTTGTGTGATGTCTGCATTGGAAGTGCTTAAGAGTTGTCCTTCGCAAAGGAAGGCGTTGATTTTTTCCCTTGGTGTGAACGATAATGATTCTTCCTCAATGATCAAATTTGAAACCACGGGACATTAGCCTCGCTTTCCCTACTATGTGTCTCTTTTGGTGCACGTAGAATGTCTTGGTATGACCGTCAAACGTACTGTGATTGACGAGGGCGCTGCTGCTTCTGTGATGTCCTTGGCCTGTTGGAAGGGTCTCGGTTCTCCTGAGCTCTCTAAATCAGCGACTATGTTAACTGCTTTTGATGGGAGATCTTTTAGGCTGCACGACATCCTTCCTTCCCTTAAAGTCCGTTTGGGGGGGAAGACCGTTGCGATAGAGGTTGAGGTGGTTGATGCGCCCCTTGACTATAATCTCTTGCTGGGAAGGAACTGGATGTATAGTATGCAAGTCATTGCTTCTTCCTTGTTCCACGTTGTATGCTTTCCACATAACAGGAATATTGTAACGATTGATCAAATGGCATTCAAGAATCCGTCTGTTACCGCATCTTCGGGAACTTCAATCCCGATCGTTGAACATTCTCAACCGGCAACTGGGAGTGTGGGTGTAGGCATGTATCCATCCCTCATGGGAAGCTTTAGTTGTCCTGCACCGATCCTCATGATAGGATCTTGTTCCGATGGGGATTCGACATTTACGACCTCGGTGTCTTTTTGCACGACTCATATGGAAGATCCTTGGATTCTTCCTACACCGAATACTTCGAGTAAGCCCGTCAAGACAAGTGTGCCATTACCTGCAGCCATGATAGCTTATCAAGCTAATCTCAAGAATGTTGCAGAGCCTTGTTCTTCCTCCTCGCGGACGGAGGAGGAAGACCCCTATGTACTGCCGGCATGGGCAGTGTAGTCTTCTCATGCCCACGACTACCTTGATACGGTTTTCCCTTCAGATGAAGCGATTATCAAGGCTATGTCGGGAGTTGAGCCACCATGGGAGGAACTTCATCATAAATCGTACTTCCTTCTAGAGCTTGACCGTTTGGAGCATGAGTATTATAGGGATATTAAGTCAGAAAGTTGGTATTCCTATGGTTCCATTAAGCTCTCCTAGTCCGATGGCTGATGAAAACATGGCGAACATATCATCAACAATTCCTATCAACATTTCTCGCAATCCTGGCATAATAGAGAATGTTTATATTGGGGCGGATTGTTCCCATGCTGAGATTCTGGAATATACCAAGCTATTCAAGGAATTCCGTGATGTTTTTGCTTGGTCTTACGATGAGATGCTAGGTATTGACCCTCGGATTGTCGAACATGATATTAAGACTTACCCCAACGCTAAGCCTGTTTGACAACGTTTACGCGCTGTGAATCCTAGGAAAGCACCCGCCATTAAGGAAGAGATAGAGAAGCTGTTGAAAGTCGGTTTCATCTATCCCATTCCCTTGACGGAGTGGGTTTCAAACCCCGTTCTGGTAGATAAGAAGCAGGGAGTGATCTGCATATGCATTGATTTCCACGACTTGATTCGTGCATGTCCTAAGGATAACTTCCCCACACCATTTATTGATCAGATTTTGGATGAGTGTGCGGGTAGCAAGGTGTTCTCCTTTATGGACGGCTTTTTCGGGTATAATCAGATCCAGATTAAATCTCAGGACCAACATAAGACAACATTTATTTGTCCTCGGGGAACATTTGCATATCAGAAAATGTCTTTCGGCCTTAAAAACACCTTTCAGCCTTAAAAACGCCTTTCGGCCTTAAAAACGCCGGAGCTACGTTTCAGCGGGCGATGACCTTGATCTTCCACGATCTCAAGTCTATTATTGAAGCATTTTTGGATGACCTTGCTGCTCATTCTCGTATGAGAATGCGTCACCCCTATCACTTGATATTGGTATTCGAAAGATGCCGCCACTATTCAGTTAGACTCAATCCTCATAAGTGCATCTTTTGTGTGAAGTCAGGTCGTTTGTTAGGATTCATCGTCTCAAAGGAGGGTATAAGAGTCGACCCTTTGAAGGTTGAGGCAATACTTCAGTTGTATCCCCTGAAGAATATTCGTCATCTTCAGTGTTTGCAAGGCATGGAAAACTTATTATGAAGATTTGTTGTCAACTTTGCCAATTTTACTAGAGGCTTCATGCGTCTCTTGAAGAAGGATACTCCCTTTGAATGGGATGAGCGAGCCGAGGAGTCCTTAGATGCACTCAAGCGAACCCTAGCATCGGCCCCGGTGATTAGTCCTATGGATTATAGCCGTGATTTTCTATTATATGTGGCCGCGTCTTTAGAGACGATTGGTATGGTTTTGGTTCAAGAGGATGAGGATCTCCATGAGCATGTCATATATTATTTGAGCCGAAACCTTATTGACACAGAGATTCGTTATTCTCATGTCGAGAAGCTTGCTTTAGCCATCGTACATGTGGTTCAGCGTTTGAAACATTATATTCTCCTTCGCCAAACCTTGTTTGTGGCCCATGTCAATCCATTTCAATTCGTCCTCACATGAAGGATGATTGGGGGAAAGTATAATAAATGGATTGTAATTCTGCAAGAATTTGATCTCAAGTTTGTTTCGGCAAAATCGAAGAAGTCTTTAGTCTTTGCAGAGCTCATATCATATTTTCTGAATGATACCAAGGAGTTGGTTTGTGAAGATTCGTTTGTTGATGAACACATCTTCTTAATCTCAACGTTAGACCCATGGCATGGAGATATCATAGTATATCTGCAAACACAAAGGACCCCTACTCACCTCTCGTGAGATGAACGACGACGTTTACGTCACGTCTCTAAGAATTACCTTATAGTGGACAATACTTTGTACCGCCGTGGGGTAGATTCCATTTTGCGACGTTGTTTAACTCATGACGAGGCTGAAGTTGTGTTGAATGATTGCCACGGAGGGGCGTGTGGTGGTCATTTATCTGGGCTTTCTACAGTTCAAAATATTTTGAGAGCGGGTTATTTTTGGACATCGATCTTTAAAGATTGTGTAGATGCGGTCAAGAGGTGCCACCCTTGCCAGGTGTTCGCACATAATATGTGCTCGAAACCTACCCCGTTACATCCCATTATCACCGCCAGTCCCTTCACTAAGTGGGGGCTTGCTTTTATGGATTGCAACCCAGCTTCGGTTGGGGGGCACCATCATATATAGTGGCTGTGGATTACTTCACGAAATGGGCTGAGGCTATGCCTACAGTAAAATCCGATGGTGAGACAGCCGCTCACTTCGTATTCAACCAAATCATTACTCGGTTCGGGATTCCGAAGGAGCTTGTCACTTACCATGGCTCGCACTTTCAGAACTGTATGATGGAAGAGTTGGCATCCAAGTTAGGGTATAAGCAAGAGGACTCCTCTTCTTACTACCCCCAAGCGAATGGACAGGTAGAGGCAGTGAATAAATCACTCAAATTCATTCTCCAACGAACCATCGCACAAAGCAAGATGAATTGGCATGTTATGTTATATCCTTCTTTGTGGGCATATCGAACTGCGGTTAAAACTGCCACTAGTTTTTCTCCATATCAGCTTGTACATGGAGTGGAGTCAATATTGTCGATTGAATGCGAGATTCCTTCATTGAAGCTAGCCGTGGAACTCTTACCAGACACTTCACCTTTGGAGGAGCGTTTGGTTCACCTTGAACAACTTGATGAGCAGCGTCGAGATGCCTTGGTGGCTCTAGAGGTTAATAAGCGTCGTGTTAAGGTCCAGTACGATAAATCTGTCTATCCAAGAGTGTTTAGTGAAGGAGACTTGGTCCTCTTATGGGATCAACTGAAAGAACCCTTGGGGGCAGGGAAGTTCAATCCTATGTGGCGTGGTCCTTACGTGGTCAAGCGTGTGTTAGAGAAGGGTGCCTATGAGTTAGTAGGCTACAAAGGCACAGCTTTGGCAGAGCCTAGAAATGGGCTCTATCTTAAAAATACTATGCATGATCTTTAGCCAAGGCTGCGTGTTGTATATTAGTGTACAACTTTGCATATTTAGGTATTTTTCTTATCGTGATCGGGTTTGTGATGAGTTTTCGTTCCTTTTGGCAGATGTCAAGGGAATCTTCCACCTACATAGGATTCGCGGATGGTGCAAGCCATCACACTCAACACTCAGCCTCTGTTGCTTGGGTGATTTATACTCCTATGGGTCAGGTACTATCTTTAGGAGGTGTATGTCTACGGCCATCTTCCAACAATATTGCTGAATATAGCGTCGTTATCGAGCTTCTACGGGATGCCATTCTGCATGGCGTTCTATCTCTTGAGGTACGTCTTGATTCGGAGTTAGTAGTGTCACAGCTAAATGGTTTGTACCATGTTAGAGATCTGACGTTATTGAGAAGGTTCTTACGTGTGAGATTGTTAGAACAACAATTTGATAGTATTACATATATACACATTCCAAGAAATAATAATCAAGTTGCTGACTCATATGCTAACTACGTGTTAGATTGGCATTTGTCTCATTCATAATAAATTAATCAGAAACACAATTTTTACACATGTAAATAAATAAATCGATCACCATAAAACTTTTTTATATATACATCAAAAAAGTGGTAATATATAGTGTCATGATACAAAATTGGGGCTCTCAAGCCACCATCATATAATACACAGTAGTGCAAAACATATGCACTCCCAGGTGTCTAATCCTGTGGAGGATGAGGAGGGTTGTGATCATGGAACGTCAATATGGCTCTAGCTAGCCATCGGAATAAACGCACCCATGTGTGTGGTACACCCACCACCTGCCGCTGCATGGCCTTAGGAAAGTCCTCGACTTGCGCCATGGGAACTCTATGAGTCAGTCTCACGATGTTGGTATGAATGCTCTGGAGCGTTCGCTCCGCATTTGCACCCATGATGTCATCTCCTCTCCCCCTCCATCTATGATGAGGGAAGCCCTCTGGACGCCGTGGTCCCACATCTGCACAATAATGGTAGATGTCACTATGTAGTGTCATGCAAAAACATGTCTTTTTGATTTCACATAATCAAGAAAATACAAAAAAATGAAATAACTTAATTTTTTTTTGTCACATCCCCGGTTTTGACCCCATTTGCATGATATATATAATGTAACTAATCATGGTGAGGAGCTAAAGGAAAAATCCCCACCATTGATTTGGTTTTGTATGTTTCGGCAATAAGGATAGTTGCCGATAGTATGTCGTGCTATAAGGCACATTATAATTCGGCATCATGTAAACACGCACATCAAATAAACTAAAACCACAACCAGCTACGGCAGTGCAACGTTGAAATGAAAAGGGCATGGTTCCAAAGGATAAGGGGTGGGGGATGTCAAACCTTGGTTTATGGGGGGAAAACCCATGTTTTACCACCTTTGTTTTGTTTTCCACCTTTTCTTATTTCACCAACCTCTTCAATGTCTTGATTTTGTTTGTTGGGGGCAGTTATTGCAGGAGGAAACGTGGGCATGGGGAAGCATCGGTTTTGGCAGGCTGTTGTCAGTTCGAATGGTACGCATGCCCAGCAGAGAACCTTCGTTTTTCTCTCATGCCTGGTCTCCATTCTCCTCCATTTTTTTTCCCCATTCTGGTTGTCGGTTCATCTTCCTCACGCGTAGAGCCGTTGCTGTTTCTCCTCACGCAAGGAACTCTACGTTGATTTCCCCATGCAAGGAGCGGATGCAATTGCCACTGTCACCCAGGATTTTCGGGTGTAGGATCCATTCACGCTCAGGGCCGTGTGTGCGGCTTGCTGTTGACTTCACCCACGTTTTGGGCTGTTGCTATTCTTCCCATGATTTTTGGATGAGGTTGTGAGTCCGATTTCTTCCTCAATTGGGGACTGCGTGTGTTTTTCCCATGTTTGCATGAGCCGTGTCATTCTCCAGCATTTGTGTGGAGGAGTTGTGTGCTGTGGAATTCCAAATCTGTTGGCTGAGTCTCCCATGTCTATGCTGGGAGCTCTATTTCCTTTTCCATGATCTGTGGGCTGCGTAATGTTGTCTTCATTCATTGTGAGTTTGGGCTGCTATTATACCCTGGTTTGGGTTGCAGCTGAGTTGTTTTGGCCACGATAGGGCCAAGAACAACTCCGTGCTATCTTGTGGGCTTGAGCTGTGCTCATATTTTGTTTGGGGCTATCCCTGGTGGTCTTTGCCTTCATCACAGAGCTGTGAATGGAATTGTTTTGCTGCAAGTATGCAGTGGTTGTTCCCTTGGAATGTGCTATCTTGGCCAATCTGTTGAAGGCCTGTTAAACCTAGCTGCCTTGGTTTGCTTATTGTGTCCCTTGGCTATGTGTAAGCCTGCGTTGTTCCCTTAGTCCTTGAGGAATCATGCCCAGCTTGGGGGTGGAAGCGTTGCTGAGAGATTGATGAGCACGCTGACCTATGGTTGGGTGGAACGTTGCAGCGACGTAGCTGGTTGCGGGATTCTTCATCAAAATATAAGTGTTGCTGGTTACTTCATCTCTGCAAATTATGTTGATGACAAATGAATTATAATGAACATGATTAATGCTGGAATGTATGTCTGTTTCCACTGTATAATCAAAGGATTATGCATCTGTGCATTCTTGTATGTTTGGAAATCCTGTTATGATGCCTGTTTAAGCTTCCAATTTCAGCATTGATCTCTTTTGATTATGTTCATCGGGTTGTTTTTCCGGTTGTATGTGGTGTTCGTCGCGTCCTCTTCACTGGTCTGAGGGATGGAGACATGACAATTTTAAAAACAATCAGGGTCGAGATTCGTTACCTATATCGCCATATGCCGATCCTGGTGGTAATTGCATGTCTGGGTCCCCTCGAAAATCTATCCCTGCATAGGGATAGTCATCAATGGCAACAATCTGTCGTCGCCACCATGGAAAGAAGTCATCTGGGTATGGGTTGGACACCCTACCACCCTCCAGTCTGCGCATAGCATCTGCCCAACGCCGTTGGGCCAGATCTCGAACCCCGTGGAGAGGAACGTCCACTCTAGGGATCAATCCTAGAACACGCTCGAAGAAAAACGTGCTCAAAATACTGCTGAACCCGAAGTTCCGTACCATGCCTTCCTTACACTCACTGAGCTAATGTTTCATGTTGCTCAGTAGTGTCGTACTCCAGTCATATATGGTCGGTCTCATACACTCCACCACATAGAACATCAGAGGCCGAGAGGCTTAATGGAGTGATGCTAAGCCTGCTATCCTGCCCAGCGTCAGTAGTATGGCCTTTAGGCCCAGCACCTGTATAGCATTGGTGGGGACTTGACTCCCCACCTTCTCAGTATCTGGGTAGCAGTACACATCTATGTACTCATCGACAGTTAGACCACCTCCTAGCCCACCTCGAGAACGAAGGTTCACCACCTCCCCCCGTTTAGATAACCCTGTGATAAAGTATATGTCCTCCACCTCTATGGTGAGGAACATCCCATCTATATGGAAGGACTCCGAGTCTGGATCCCAATAGTCTACCAGCATCTGTAGCAGTCTTGGTTTGGCCCTCAAACCACCAAGACACCAAAACCTGTAGAGTCCGTATGCACGTAAAGCTTGCTGAGCCATTAAGTCGACCCTTACTACTTCCTCTACCTCACCGTGCTCACGCTCTCTCTACTCTAGAACCATACTGCAAGAGAAATTGCAAAATTATCCATTAGATTCTTGTAAAACCTTATGCGCGGCCTCATACGCGACTGTTTTACAAACAGCTGAGTATGTACGCGGGTTTTAGCCCATTTTCCGCGTATAGCCAACCCTATATGCGGAAAAATCCTCAATATCCGCGTGGGCCGCAGCGCTCATGTAGAGATGGCCTAAAAAACTCATTTAACCATGAAAACCTACAAAAATTATATCAAAATGTAAGAGGAGAGCATGAGTAAGTACCTGGAAGAAACGGTTGTGAATTCCGCCGGTTGGATCTCATGGAATTTGCAGTTGAAAATAAGAGCTCAAATGGGTAAAAGTTTCAAATGATTTCTATTTTTTACTATTTATAGAAAAAATTTCAAATATTTGAAATTTGTTTACCCCCTTTTCTATAGTTTCGACATTTTCTAACCATTTTTGACCATTTTTGACATAATTGGTGTTGTAGATGACCATTTTCACTGTCGTTTTAGCCATTGGATTGACCCGTTCATGCTGATCTCAGGTATCATGACTAAACTGGCATATAGGTTAGGTTTCACCACCGTTTGCATTTTGCATGACCTTATGACCATATCACCATGACCTTAGGTACGAACCCACTCTATTATGTCATGGAACCTTCTTGTTACTTTAGAAGTGGCATGATGTGAGTGGTAGAGCTTCACCTTACATGAGTACCCTAGTTAGCGTCTTATTTGCATTTGGTGCTCATGCCGACGTTTTCTCCTTTAGGGTGTGGGAGTCCGTTGTATAGTACTGCCATGACATTTTGCAAGAGCCTCATACTCCTCTTGATCTTATGCTGGCCTATTTCCCTCAGGACTCCCTTATGTCAAGTTTTGAATGCATTATCACAAGCTTTGCCTGCCTTATTGAGCTTTATTTCAGCTCCCTTGACATTGCGTTTCAGCCATATAGCCCGAGCTTGTCTCATGTCTAGCCATGTAGAGCCATTTGTTATATCCTTCGCAGCTTGATTCTTGTTTACTGGGAGGGGATTTCCCCCCGAGTGTCGATATCCTACACATGTATCCTTGCATTGAGCATAGGTATGTTCCACTGCTTGGAACTAGTTTGTTTTCCCTTATGACACTCGTCTCCTCCTAGTTTGTAACTATAAAGCTAGTTTATTCTTTTTTCAAGCTTTTCAAATAACTGAAAAAGTCCCAAAAAATCAAAAAACCAAAAAGCCGGACAAGGAAAGATGTTATCTTTGGCAGCTGTCGAGTCGTGTCGCCTTCGAACAGAGCATTGTATATCACATCCATTGGTTGGGTTATAGTTTGACTTTAGGAGCTGTACTCGTTTATCTGAGTTTATCTCCACTGACTGGTTAAGCTTCCAGTCCCTATGGAGCCTCTGTTGATGCCTCCTGTGTCACAGAGATGTCCCAGTTTGTATATCGAGTCTATGTTGCCTTCATTCAGTCACCATACGTCGTTATGCTCTTGTTCGAAGAAAGTTGAAACCTGAGTCAGCCATTCCTTAGTTATCTTGACTTTGCATGTCGGCCATTACCTGTACAATTACTGGTTCATGCACTTTATGATCGAGTCCTTCCACATTATACAGCTTTGCTGAGTACCTCATGTTGGATGATGGGGGATGCCTTAATGCCCTCCTTCCAGCGGATTTCATCCCATCGACTTTAGATCATTTATTCTGGGATTGGAGTCTAGAGTCATTTTGAGTGCCTTGAGACTTGCAGTCATCAGTGGCAGGTTCTCTCGCCATCGATAGTTTCTTGGGAATACATCAATGTCCCTTGATCGATGGATCCTTTCAAGTGTTCGACCTCAACACATTTATTCACACTTGTTAGTTTGCACTCTAGTACCTTGATTCTCATTTTCATTATCAGTGGGTAATCTCGCGTCTGTTAACGGTATACATTAATGACCGGTAATTAGACGATGGACTACTATGTTCGACCTCGACACCTCTATTCGCATAGTAGGACATGTACTCGTAGCGGCTTGTGTAGAAGACTTTCCATATTGGTGGCATCTCTTATATGCTACCTCCTTGATCGTGCCAGTGTTCATGAGATTTCATCTCTCATGACTTGATTCCAGTATATGTCAGACATTTCCAGCCACTATGGAGATCTTAATCTATTATATATCTTCAACCATTTTGGAGATCATAGTCCTTTGTATATCTTCATCATGGAGATTCTGATCTATGTATATTGTACGTGGCTATGACCACATATGTGACATCATGTATCATGCCTATTCATGGCCATTGTACTCTTATGTATCCGGGACTGCTATATGTACTTGCTGTTATATGTAGAGTTGTATTATTATATTATGTTGATTGGGTGGTTGGTCTTCCATTTGGGATCCTTCATCACTCCACTTCTGGGATGGACTTATAATGTATTTCGGCCATCGTATAACCCCTCTGACCTCACACATTAGGGGGCATATGTTATAGCGGATTTCACCACTCTAGGTGAATCACACTTTGTATGGCCTTTCCCTGTCCTGCTGCAGACTCATTAGCCCCTATGGACTACTTTTTGTCTTTTGATGTTTACTTGATCATCCCTAAAAACATATGAAAAATGATATACGTGGATTTTAACCCTATAGTCGCGTACATACGCGGCTTTAACCCCTATAACCGCGTACATCGGGATGTGTGAATAATCGAAATCCTTTTGGAATTTTCCTTGACATGGATCCGACTCATATGACTCCTGGCCTTCCATATGCCTTGAGATCGCACGGATTCGACCTTTTATTATCCCTTTGAAAGCTATATAAGGAACCCCTTGGTACATTGAAAGCATAAGAGAGAATTCAGAGCAACGAAACTATAGTCCATTGTTGCCAGAACTTATGCTTGAGTCTGCATCCCTTTGTCCCTTGGAGCACTTTTATGTTCTTCCCAAGCTTTCCTTTTGCTAATGAGCTTGTTATCAAGAGATGGAAGATTGAAGTGGTGGAGGCCCAAGTGGGGGATTCAGTTTCTCTGGTTCGTAGACGTGCCGTCAGAGGTCGTATCTTGTAATATCTGATTTAGATTAATAGAAATATCTTTTCCTATCCAATAATGTGTATTTGAATGAATATTTTATCCATGGGATTATGTCAAATGCTTTTACATTATTGATTATATATGCTAGAATAGATCTAACACCATGATATATAGTATGCTTGTATTGTTTACTTGTTGTTGAGGAAGTGTTATAGCAATTCAAGCTGAAGATTGGAAAGCTCAACGGGGATCTACTTCAACCATCCGAAATAAGGTACGAGGTTTGATCCGGAAAAAGATATTTCTATTAATATAAATCAGAGATTACAAGATACAACCTCTAACGGCACGTCTGCGAACCGGAGAAACTAAATCCCCCACTTGGGCCTCCACCACTTCAATCCTCCATCTCTCAATAGCAAGCTCACTAGCAAAAAGCAAGCTTGGGAAGAACACAAAAGTGCTCCAAGGGACAAAGGGATGCAGACTCAAGCATAAGTTCTGGCAACAATGGACTATAGTTTCGTTGCTCTCAATTCTCTCTTATGCTCTCAATGTACCAAGGGGTTCCTTATATAGCTTTCAAAGGGATAATGAAAGGTCGAATCCATGCGATCTCAAGGCATATGGAAGGCCAGGAGTCATATGAGTCGGATCCATTTCAAGGAAAATTCTAAAAGGATTTGGATTATTCACACATCCTGATGTACGCGGTTATAGGGGTTAAAGCCGCGTATGTACGCGACTATAGGATTAAAATCCGCGTATATCATTTTTCATATGTTTTTAGGAATGATCAAGTAAACATCAAAAGACAAAAAGTAGTCCATAGAGACTAATGAGTCTGCAGCAGGACAAGAAAATGCCATACAAAGTGTGATTAACCTAGAGTGGTGAAATCCGCTATAACAAATAATCAGTGCCTAATGTGCCTAATGGAGTCGAGTAAATATGTCATTGTGGATGTCAAACCAATAATAAGAAGGTGTTAAGCATTAGTTTTGGCATGAGCATTCAAGATATCATAAGGAACTAATACTACTACAATACGATACAAATCACAAACATCATCCTATTATTAAATATAATAAAATCTCTTAGTATCAAATCGTATAACTCCCTTATCAGTGCAACAAGTTGACCATGCTAAATAAATAGTGTTTGTCCTGAAACCAGCGTTTAACAATATTAGAATTATAGGCAGCATAAATACACACGTTGCAAGCCACCTATTATTATACATACGATACGCATTTAACAAATGTAAATATTTAGTTCAAAAAATAAAATAACTTTACCCTCGTCGAATGGTCGAAGGTCGTAGGCTGTAGCAGTTCACGGGCGTGGAGCGATTGTGACTGCAGCTGGGAGGAGGTATCAATTTGGAAGGGGCCGCTTCCGTGGAGAGCAATGAATTTCTAGACCGAAGTTTGACTACACGACCGCAACAAGCAGCCGCTGAGCCGATGTAGCAAGGCGGCGAGGATATGCAGCATGAAGAGTCGCGACTGTCAAGTGATGGCGCGCCAAAGGTTAGGGCATCGGTTCAAGGACATGCCCACGGGAGGAAAGGGAGGTCGGGTTTTTCCTAAACGCAAACTAAGGGCCACAATGATATCCGGGAGCAGCTCCAGCTGCGTGGATATGGAAGCAGCCGAAAAGGGAAGACAAATCTAGCTATTGGGTGGATAGTTTGAGTGAGGAAGGAGGGGAGCATCGAAGATTTGGAGGAGACCGTTGCTGGAAGCGAGGGAAGAAGCGAGATTGTGGGGACAACGGAGAGGCTAGAAGAGGTCGGGAGAGGAACCAAAGGGCTGAAAGGATGGCAGCGTAAGTCTCTCGAAAATGGAGAAAGGTAAACGACGCTCATATCGAAATTTGACAGGCCGTGGCTGGAAGGAGAAGGTAGGCTGCAGGCGAGAGTATAAAGAGAGCAAGCGGGAAAGTCGATGTTTTGCGAGTGGAGACGGTGGTATAATGTAGCGGTAAAAAAGGAGACTTCAACGAACCCTATGGGGAGAAGCTGCAGTGGAAAAATGGATGCGGGGTTTGTGACTGATGTGTGGGTCAGCAAACCCTAAAAATACCCACGAAGGAAATTGAGAAAAACACAAAATAAAAACTGACCGGGAGCTTGTAGGAGAGAATACACCTAGTCCCAGGGCATCTAAAGAGGAGGATGGAAAAGGCTTAGGAGACCTATCCTAGGTAAACAACTACTCTATAAACCTTAAGTAAAAACGGTGGATAAACTTTCACAAAGGAAATATCCTCTTTTCTTTGAGGTCATAATTTGCTGGGAATGGCAAACTCTAAGCTAAATGCAGCCCTATTGCTACTATTCAATCAAGAACATGCATTATCTACCTACAATAAACAAGAATGTAACAACCAAACCTTAATGTGCTTGTGCCAACAAATATAAGCATCACCTTAAAGAAACTTTATCCAGAAACTCCCAAAATACATCTTGTATAACCCAAACAAAATCATTCACATGAGTAAGGCATTCATAGCCATAGTTAGGGCAAAATGAGTAATATAGTAATAATCCCACTTATTTCATCATTTAAAATGAAAGTGAGGAGATCTATTTATATGATCTCACACTCACTTAAAACATTGAGGTCGACATGCCTTACAATATATTAATTTGTAAATTAAGATGTCAACTTAAAATGAGAACAAGATAATAATAAAATATTACTCATTTGTAGGCTTAAGGTAGGCTACTTGGGGTATTTGTTCCAAGGGTGCCAAAAATAGCTTTATCGAGCTGAACATTCCAAACAAAGGGATGAAATGGGATGGGAGGGAGGTATCATGCCCCTACTAACTCCAAGATGTTGTAAAATCCCTCAACACCTCCCTCAAATGGCACATCGTCCTGGTGAAAGGAGAGAATGTCATGTTGAGGAGGAATGCCCACGGGAAGGAGAACCTGTAGTGTAACAGGACAAAAGGGTGTTATAAGAGAATATAGACAACATATGGAGCCATGTGGTTAAGTGGTCAACCATTAGGGGCCCTGGTCACCAACCCCAAGGTTAAAAACCTGAACAAAGGGTAGTCAGTGGTGCCATTAAGCCAGAATTCCCTCAAAGGAGGAACCAAAGGACCTAGCCATGACTACCATTGCTCAATAATATCCTTCTTGGTGAGGTTCTGACTCTCTTTCTCCATGGGGCATACTTGAAGGGGCCCTGAGGTACAGATACAGACACTTAGAAAAAAACAAAATTGATTTAATTGTGAACATTTTCAATAAATTAATTTTATACATTTGGAAGTGATTCAATTTCTTAATTGAACCAAGATTTATTGTTTAGGTGTGTCAAAATTCCCTTCTAAGGTGATGGATGTCTATTTTTGTTTCTTTAGTTTTATTGCATGTAACATGCAAAAAAAGACCATCATTAGCTTGCACTCATTCTTGAATTCTAAAAGAATTTCTATCAAAAATTTATATTTATTATTATATGCAAAAAAATTGACCTATTTTATTTTAAAATGACGTAAAATATTTGATTTAAAATAAATTAAATACTTAAAATAAATCATTAGATCATGCCAATAATGGTCACTTATAAAATTAACTTTTGTACTTATTAATTAATTTAAAAAAATACTCAATATTAAAACAAAACATTTTAGTATTTTTAATTTTCTTTTTAATGGTAAAATTTCATAATTTAATTTAATTATCAATTGTTTTTAAAAATAATCATCACTTGCCATTATTCATAAATGTTCATTAATTCTTAACCACTATTTAAAAAAATACATTGTGTAAAATACTTTTTTCCATATTATTAACCTATTTCATTAAATCTCTTTCTTAATACTTATCTATTTAATAAAAATAATTAATACTTATCCATTTAATAAAAATAATATTAAAAGCATTATAAATTAATCTAAATTTTGTAGGAAAAAATTTGCAATGCTCATTGATTCATAACTTTTGTTTAAAAAAAAATACTTTTAAAATATTTTTTCCATATTATTAACATATTACTTATTTATTTAATAAAAATAATTTTAAATTTATAAAAAAACATTTAAAAACATATAAAAACATATAAAAAACATTTTAATTTAATGAATCTTAATTTTATAGTAAACTTTGCAGCATATCAATAAACCAATATATATTATATTATAAATGTAGATATATATTTATATTAAAAAATAAAATATATATAAATATTTTTTAATAAAATATTTAATATAAATTATTAAATATTAAATTTAATAATTTAATAATTTATTCATTTCTTTTTTTATAATTATTTATCATTAAAAGGTTTGAAAAATTACTATTTAAACAAAATATGTAAATACAATTTTAGATAAGACATTTACAACCAATAATTTATATATATATATATATATATTATTAAAATGTTTAAAAAATTATTATTTAAACAAAATATGTAAATACAATTTTAGATGAGAAATCTACAACCAATAATTTATAAGAAGTTTATTATTATAAAATGAATTCTTAATTTTTTTTACAATCAAAATTACTATTTAAACTAAATATTTAAATTCATTAAAGTTACTATTTAAACAAAATAATTAAATGTATTCATGGACAACATAGAACTTCACTTTTATCTTACCCATCACGCAATGTTTTAACTAAAAAATAACTTTTCAATAATGAAGTTTTATTAAAAAAATGCCATTCAATATTAATGCTTTTATTATAGAATTTAATTTTCAATTTAAATGTTTTTATTAAGGATTTAATGTTCCAATTAAAACATAACAATATACTTATTTACCCATGTTTTTCTAAGGTGGAACAAAACAACCTATTAATAGTGGCACAACCAACTTGAAATTGACATGTAGATACATTATAAATTTAAAGTACACTTAGTGATAAACTTAAGAAACAAGCAAAACATGAAACCTAAAATCCTTTGTGAAGTTTAATGTGCCACATTTAATGCAACATACAAAATTTTCCAAAGTTAACATGTTGCTTCAATGGTGTAATTGAAATTGTAACTAAGATAACAATCCACTCATTTACGTATGTTTTTCCTTCTAGTAAGAATGAGAGAGACAACTCAAAAGTAGCATGTGTCTCATTATGTATCTAAAGTTCATTAAGTGATCAAATCAAGAAACAAACAAAAAGGTAGAACCTATAACATTTTCCAAAGGTTAATGCAAAGCCACATGTAATGCAACATACCAAAATTTTCAACTTTAACATGTTGCATGGATGATGTAATTGAAATTGTGACATTATTCCAAAGAATTTGAGTTAAAAGGATAGAAAATATAATATGCCCTTTGTAGAGGAAATTCATTAAAAAAACACATTACCATTTGTATAGGAAACTCATTAAAAAAACACATTACCCTTTATAGAGACAATTCATTAAAACAGCACATTACCCTTTGTAAAGACAATTCATTAAAAAAACACATTATCTTTGTAGAGGCAATTCATTAAAAAAACACATTACTCTTTGTAGATACAATTCATTAAAAACACATTGCAATTTATAGTGTACTATGATGTTTTTTCCTTCCTTTTTCAAAAGAAGATTGCTAAGGTTGTTTTTATAATGTATAGATTGTTTTGGATTCCTCAATTATTTTTTGCACATGAAGTGGAATTGTGTCCAATTGTTCCTCAATTATATTAAACAAATATTTCATTCATAATTGAAAATATTTAATATTTCATTCATAATTAAAAACATTTAGTTTTCTTAATATAGGTAATTCATTTTATTTTAATTTTATAAAAATAAGATAATGTAAATTTATATAATTTAACATAGTAATTTGAATATATAAAAAATATTATAGTAAAAACTATTCTCAATGTGTGTTTGTGGAGGGGGGTCAAAAAATTATACCAAAACTTCATCCTTCCTGTTTTTTGTTGTTGTTTTTTGTAAGCGCACTTTCATGTTATTCTGAAGGAATCAAGAAAAACTCAGGGAAATCTCAACAAACTTTCCCATTTTAGTTGGTTGTAGGTCAAACAAACCGTCAACAATCCAAGCTAGAATAAGGGAACTAATCACTACCAGAATAATAAATCTTACTAAGTTTTAACATATATCAAATAAATCATTGAAAAAATGTGAATAGATTTGTGAAAAGCTTTTAGCAACAAAACCCATAAATTATAACTTGGAAGTATTGGAATTGTACAAAGTGTGGTTGGGAGCCTCCCACATAAAACTCTTTCCATGTCTTTCTTCAGTCATAAATTTTAACTCAACTCAATATCAAAATAACAAAAACAAATTCATGTCTAAATTCATGATGTGCTTCTAACATTTAAGGCTTTGGGCCCATAACCAAAAAGCATGCATGCCTAAATTTTCATTAGTAAATTCAGTAGGTAATACATTGTTGATGCTTGGTAGATGAATTGATTAGTTTCTTTATTAACATAGTTTAAAACAAATGACTTCTTCTAAAATGGTACCCACTTATTTCTCTTAATTGCACTTTCTAACTTGAAAACTCACTTATGTTATAAAAGAAAGGTACAAAAGCAAGGAAAAGACATTAAAAAAAAGCCATAAAGATATATTGAGATAATGCTAAGCCAATAAAAAAAATAAAAATTAAATGAATGCAAAGCTATCTCCATTAAAAACAAACTCATCCACTTACTATTCGATCAAAAGGTAAAGTTCCAATATTCATTATTAGATATATAATAATAACCACTTGATCCATACCACTTATCTAAAAATACATATAATATCTCTATTAATAAAAATATATAAGTGAGGATTTGAAAAATAATTAGCCATAAAATTATAAACCCTCATTAAATATAAAAAAATACTTCCTAGCAAATTGTTTGCTTGCCCGTTATTGGAGAAAAATAATTAACCATAAAAAAAAAGCCCTCATTAAATATAAAAAAATGCTTCCTAGCAAATTGTTTGCTTGACCGTTATTGGAGAAATCTATACAAGCAATGAGGTTAATAAGTCTCATCTCATCAAATGAGATCTTAAGGTACAAGAGCAGAGCTTAGTACGGAAAGTTTCGATAGGTTACAATTATCATTGTTCTATATTACACTTTTTCATGGAAACATTAAAAATAATTAAATTATAAAGGCTTTTCTCGCACCAGATGGTTTCTTATTTGGCGTTTAATTAATTCATAGGTTTTTCTTGCACCAGATAGTACACTAATAGCAAATATTTCAATAATAAACAATCGATATCACAGACACTCCAAAATATAAATGGATTATTTAAAACCTATAGATATGTGAAGAGTTGAACAGGCTCATCTTTCGACTTCTAATATTAATTTATGGCATTAAATAACAGTATGTGACGAGTTGAGCAAGCTCATCTTTCGACTTATAATATTAATTTATAGCAAGAATATAACAGTATGTGAAGAGTTAAGCAAGCTCGTCTTTCGGCTTATAATATTAATTTATGGCAATAAATTAACAGAGTCGTGAGATGAAGCCAAATGCAGAGGTTGCGGATAGCATTTTTATTTAGATTAAAGTAATATAACAAGCTCTCGTAACTGAAGCTGGCGTAATGAACACTTCCAGGTCAAAGAAAGCAATGGCTGTACTGCGCGCCCCACGAGAAACTGCTGCATGTTACCTCTTTAATACATTGTGAATGCCAGTGATAAACCTCACAACTTTGAACAGCCACAGCAAGTTCAGCAGAGAAAGGAAGAGAATAATTTTTTCTCTTTAAATTGGATACAGGTAACAGCAATGGAGAAAGAGACAGAGGAGCTCCAGTTTCTCAGCGCCTTTGGAATCGTGAAAGAGGCTTTCAACATCCTGTTCCGGTCCTCGTGCACTAAATTACTGGGGGCGCTAACGCTTGGCCTGCTTTTCCCCCTTTCTTTTGCAACGCTGGCTCACACATTCATCTCCGAACCTCTGCTCCATAAAATAGTTTGTAACAGAGTTATATTGTATTATCAGATGCAGGTCGGCAGCCCCGACAGCGAGAGGACTCTGTGGGAATTGACCTCGGAATCGAGGGAGCTTATTGTGTTCGTAGCGGCGGTATTAGTCTTTATTTATGCTTTCCGGATCCTATCAACAGCGGCAGTGGCGTACACGGTGGGTTCTATCTACACTGCCGACGCCAAGAATCTGTCATTCGCGGGAGTTATGAGGATCGTTCCCAGGGTCTGGCATGGCCTCGCGATAACTTACATATGGGATTTCATGATTTTCTTTGCCGTTTACAATGCTGCGGGATTGGCCCTCTTTCTGTTCACAGTTTTCTCTGTGGGAATGGGCTACGAATTGAATTCGTATGGCTTTGTTTTCTGTACACTCCTTATTATCTTATTTTTCATATGTCTTGATGTATATATAAGCACGATGTGGAACCTCGCCAGCGTTATATCTGTGTTCGACGATAAATATTACGGGCTGGGCGCCATGCGGAAGAGCCAGGATCTCATCAAAGGAAAGCGGATCACGGCCTTGACACTCGTTATGATATACTTGATATTTAGCGGAGGTATTGGAGGGTTTTTTAGTTATGCAGTTCTTGATATGCCTGGCCATGGCGGGGGAATAGCGGCGAGGGCCGTGTATGGGGCATTCCTTGTTGGGTTGCTGTGTTTAGTTGACTTGATGAGACTGTTGACTCAGAGCGTGTTTTACTTTGTGTGCAAATGTTACTACCATGAGAGGATCGACAATAAATACTGTTTGGAAAGTTGTAACGTGGGCGACAATATGAATCTGAACCTGTACTCAAGCCCAGCAGTATTTAGGTGGAGAATCTACATGTCGATGGAGAGCATCTCGATCGATCTCTCTCTTTCATAGTGAGTCTACATGGCCAATGAATCTAATTAAGCTACATGTTTTAATCATGGCCAGGTATTCATTTCTCTCCCATCAAAGTTATGACAATTATAAGCCCTTTGCGTCGTGAATTTCTTTGAAATATTTCCAAAAATTTGGTCCAGTTATTTGTGTTGATAGTGTACATGGAATCGTAGCTGTAAATGTATATTCAAGGCTCCCAGAGCAATAAAGAAGTCGTATTTCTTGTAAGTTTTATAAATTTAATAGTATAAAGGCTCTTCGATCAAAAAGGAAGAATTCCAATGTTCAGTCAAGCTTTGTTTCGTGAGTAAGTTTATGTCTGAAGATAGCTGATTTAAAAGCATTGTGATATCTTTGTCCTAACATAAAAGTCCTTATTATTATGTGAATAAAGAGTTTTGGAAACTGATTAACATTTATTGTTATGTGAATAAAGAGTTTTGGCAACTGATTTATAGAGCTTGGTACTTGTCGCTGCATCGTAAATGTGTAAACAATAAAGGATTTGAAAACTTTCCATTCATTAGCAACAAATAAACAGCGGAATATAAACAGCTATGGTTCGTAATACCTTGCTCCATCTATGCAGCTTTAGACTGAATCCAGACGCCTCTGCACCTACAACGTATTGAAGAAACTTGATCCCAGCACAGAACAGAAAAACGGTTTCTCTCTCTTGCCCTACACCAATGCGTTCCTTCAGCTTATCTGATGGGTATTCTGAAAGGATCATTTATAGGCAGAGAGAGGACCGGTTTCCCCATGACACTTATTCTCCACCTGTCCATCAGAGTAGGAGAAAAAGAAACGACTGCCAAGAACCCGTCTCTTCATATGGACAACGTAAAACTGAATTTTCTAAATTTAGTCTTACATTCTCCCACTTGGCACATATGATAACTTAATGTTAGAGTTTATCAAAGTATACATTAGGTGCGCCATAAGTCACATTCATCTTGGTTTTCAGTTTGGTCATCATAATACTATAATTAAACAACCTAGTAATGCGAGTCATGACGGTTCCATGTTAATAGGACAACATAGTCGCTTTCATGCACCACGACATTAGTAACCTGTTTAATAAGTCTGTAAACAAGGAGTGATTTCATAAGGTCCAACAATAATGTCCCTTGTCAGAGACTATTCCTGTCATCATTCATTTATTCTCATACATGTACGTACACTTTTAGAACAGGATTTATCAAACAGAAACACTTTTATTAAGATCTCAGAGTGTCAAATAAAACAAACAACATTATGTGATTCATTTCATAAAGGTAGCAACTATTATGTGCTACGTTCAATCCCCATTCTATAAGCATGTTCTTTAAATGTCTTCGGTGGCAATCCTTTTGTCAATGGATCTGCAACCATGAGCAGAGTGCTTATGTGTTCAATTGACACTCGTTGTTTCTGAACTTCTTCTTTAACGGAAAAGTATTTTAGTTCCATGTGTTTAGCACCATTAGAATACCTGTCATTTTTAGAGAAGAATACAGCTGCGGCATTATCACAGTAAATCCTCTGCGGCTTGAAAATAGAGTCGACAACCCCAAGTCCTGAGATAAAATTTCGCAGCCACAATCCATGAATCGTGGCCTCAAAGCATGCCACAAATTCAGCTTCCATAGTGGATGAAGCAGTGATGGTTTGCTTCGCACTTTTCCATGATATTGCTCCTCCGGCTAATAGGAACAAATAGCCAAAAGTAGACTTCCTACTGTAAACACATCGAGCAAAATCTAAGTCTGAGTAGCCAATCACCTCTAGATTATCAGACCTCCTAAATGTGAGCATGTAATCCTTCGTTCCCTGCAAGTACCTCATCACTTTCTTTGTAGCTTTCTAGTGTTCCAATCCAGGATTAATTTGGTATCTTCCCAGCATACCTACTGCAAAACTGATGTCTGGCCTAGTGCAAGTCTGTGCATACATTAAACTTCCTACTGCAGAAGCATACGGAATTCTTTCCATCTGTTTTCGTCCCCATTCATTCTGCGGACATTGCATAAGGCTGAATTTATCCCCTTTCTGAATAGGGACATCACCAGCTGAACATTTATCCATTCCGAATCTCTCTAGAACTCTTTCGATATAAGCCTTCTGAGACAATCCTAGCATTCTACATGATCGATCCCGGAATATTTCAATTCCTATCATGTAAGATTCCTCACCCATATCTTTCATTTCAAAATTCATAGAGAGAAACTTTTTGGTTTCGCGTAATAAACCAAGATCACTGGTGGCAAGCAATATGTCATCAACA